>JAOTNS010001954.1:0-27198 GCA_028476615.1 Culter alburnus | reverse complement strand
TTCATGACAGTGTCATGTCATGATTATGAAGGTGTCATGTCAGTCTTATGCACACCCCTTCAAGTAAAGTGTTACCCAAATTTGTCACAAACCTTGGAATAACTGATGACTTGTTTCAGGCAGTTCAGAATCGGTGTAATGGGGCACTTTAAATAGTCCTCTTATATTTGCAGAGGTAAATACAGAATTAATTAACAGTATTATTATTATTGAAGTGGAAATTAAATATAAATGGAGAATTTTAATGTAACACATCAACATTTTGTCATTTGTAAACCTATTTAATCAAACAGCAGTAATAAAACCACCAAAGAAAAAAATTAAAGCACTGCTCATATTTAGAGGTGCGACATATTGATCATTGCATTCTCTTACCATGAGGTGCTGCTTGAGATTTCTTTGCAGAAGCACTATAGCATGAATTTATCATGATGTGAACAGAATATAAATGTGTTTAAGGCACATAGAGGAACAAATGAGACAGAAGGTCTTTATTTTCAGGTGAAATGATCAGACCAACTGAAGGTCTTTCTGTGGTTGATGAGATACTTAAGCAACTTAGCATTCACCTGCAAAACAGTAGTTAAAAGTTAAAAGTTTTAAAAAAACAGTTATTGTATCAGTAACCGCAAGAATTGAGAAAATGTACCGTTCATTGGCAGTATAGCAATGTTTTCTTCAAGGATGCCAGTGTCCAGGGAGAACTGCTTAATCTTCTCCTTCAAGTCCTCTGTTATTTTTGTGGTACGACCTGTGACCGTTACACGTTCAGAGTACATTTAGCATCTTTTCAAAAAATAGTTTCAGCTATATTGTGAAATTTAGACGAAGTGGGCTCTTACTGTGGAGTTTGTTGAGAACCTCAGATTTCCCTTCCTTGGTTTTGATGACGTGAACGATCGCATACTCATCAAATATAGCATCAACCACGCGCAATGTCGTTGTCATTTCCCCAACCTGATAGAATCAGATACATTTAGGCCAATGATGATAAAGAGCAATCGGATCATTAGCTAAAAGCAAATGCAGGAAGACTTACGCTGGTTGTAGAAGACAAAGCGTCCAGGAATGTCAGTTTTCTTGGCAAGATTATTCATTCTAAAGCAGGAACCATTACTACTAAGAAACAAATGAAGCACTTAAAATGAATTTTATTGTAAGCATGAGAACAAATCTTCAAGACCATTCTTCAAGGCAAGATACTACTACTAAATTATTGTTTTTCATGCACTAGTCAAGTTTGAGATTTTACTTCCATAACTTCAAGTCATATCTATCTGTCTGTCTGTCTGTCTGTCTATATTCTAAAGGTTTTTACAAAACACTTTGTCAATATAAAATCTGCCTGATTTACAAACCTGATTCCAAAAAAGTTGGGCCACTGTACAAATTATGAATAAAAAAAGGAATGCAATAATTTACAAATCTCATAAACTTATATTTTATTCACAATAGAATATAGATAACATATCAAATGTTGAAAGTGAGACATTTTGAAATGTCATGCCAAATATTGGCTCATTTTTGATTTCATGAGAGCTACACATTCCAAAAAAGTTGGGACAGGTAGCAATAAGAGGCCGGAAAAGTTAAATGTACATATAAGGAACAGCTGGAGGACCAATTTGCAACTTATTAGGTCAATTGGCAACATGACTGGGTATAAAAAGAGCCTCTCAGAGTGGCAGTGTCTCTCAGAAGTCAAGATGGGCAGAGGATCACCAATTCCCCCAATGCTGCAGCGAAAAATAGTGGAGCAATATCAGAAAGGAGTTTCTCAGAGAAAAATTGCAAAAGTTTGAAGTTATTATCATCTACAGTGCATAATATCATCCAAAGATCCAGAGAATCTGGAACTATCTCTGTGCGTAAGGGTCAAGGCCGGAAAACCATACTGGATGCCCGTGATCTTCGGGCCCTTAGACGGCACTGCATCACATACAGGAATGCTACTGTAATGGAAATCACAACATGGGCTCAGGAATACTTCCAGAAAACATTGTCGGTGAACACAATCCACCGTGCCATTCGCCGTTGCCGGCTAAAACTCCATAGGTCAAAAAAGAAGCCATATCTAAACATGATCCAGAAGTGCAGGCGTTTTCTCTGGGCCAAGGCTCATTTAAAATAGACTGTGGCAAAGTGGAAAACTGTTCTGTGGTCAGACGAATCAAAATTTGAAGTTCTTTTTGGAAAACTGGGATGCCATATCATCCGGATTAAGTGGTATTGATCCGGATTTTAGCTTTGATTATTAGTCAAAAGTCAAACTGCCTAACTGAAGTAAGCGCTGACCTCGATCACGGTGACATCAAACCAAACTTATTTTCAACAAATCATCAACATCTAAACCTCTGGTAATTCTCAATAGCAATTTTTGTAGATGTATGTCAGAAATAAATTCAATCTGGTTTGTAATGTGAAGCTGGTAATGCTGTTTGTGGAGTTGTTTAATGACATTGGAGCTTGACATCAAAACAATTTTGTGTTTAGACATCAACCTGATTTTCATTTTCAAGTCCACATCCAGCGCCCGATGGGAAACTTCCCTCTAAAAACTTTAGAAGAACGTTAGGGGATAATGTTCTAACAATGTTATCACTAAACATTTTTACAATGTTTTTAAATAATGTTATCCTACCTTTTTAGGAGAATATTCTGGGAACAAAAATAAAACTTGCCGCTGAAAACATTACCAGAACATAGCATAATGTTCTCAAAACATTCTTATAACAATAACAATAACATTTCTATAATTTTAACCTCTATATCGGACATGCAGAAGACATCAAAAAAAGACATCTTAAAAACTTTCATTCTGGCTCCTCAGTGGACGTCTGTTCAACGTATGACTTTTGTGACAAAGACATTGAAAAGACATCTTCTGGACATAGCTTTGTTCAGTGGGATTTGGCCTTTTGAATGCATGCAAACATAATTGTTGAAGATGATGATTGAATCAAGCATCCTAAAGTCCACTCTGTTGGGGCATAAATAAAAGCTTTTGTGATAAAATGCAATGCAAAATATGAAAATGCATTGTATTTAAATCAGCATTTGGTCTTTTGCAGAATTTTATGCTCCAGGTAACTGTAAATAATGGGTGCCGCAGAAACTCATTTTGACTTCATACAAGCTCTTTTTGTGTTTGATGTTTCACCCATTAGAAAATGTTTTCCTTAGGATTCTTTTTTGAAATGATGGATGTGCAACATGTTCACCCCTTGCTGGCAGACAGAGTCTTGTTTTAAGATTTACACCACACTAACATCACCAAAATTCCATTGCCTTGTTTTTATAAGTGATTTTTTGTTACATCTAGAATGGCTCGAAGAAAATCACCACTTTCGAAGAAGGAAGAAACCAGATATTCATGATTAGATGTCAATTAGATGCATCCACCTCATTATCTATGGTGGATAAAGTCCTGCTTATTATATTGACAATGATGTTTAATGCTGTAGCATGTCCATTGTTCTTCAAGCTAGAAAGAAAGTCTAATTTTCTAAACCCCAAAATAACTTAAATTCTTTAATTCTCATTGGAAATAGGTGCTTGTGGTGACAATTACATTAATGACATTACAGTGCTTCTGACACGTTTTGTGACACGTTCAAAATTAAATGTCCAGTGAGTGGCCCTAAAAAGTGTGTTCAGTTTTATCCAGATTGCAAAATAAGATATCAAAAAATGAGAGTAGGGACAAAAGGGACAAAATCAAGCAAAAGGTGCAGAACTGAGGGAAATAGGCAAGGGTCACAGCACAGAAAATCAGTCATCCAAATAAAATCAAAAGTCAAATAAGCCAAGTTCAAGGTGAAGCAGGGTCAAAACAAAACAAGGTAAAAAAATAATCAAGGGAGAAGTGACCCATTCAGGAGGTATTACAATTAAGCAACCCATTCAGGAGGGCTTGTGTATAAAATTAGTGAGCGTTTCTTTCATCTTTGCCACATTTAGTTGGAGGAATGCTCTGCTCTGTCACACCAGTGTTCAGAGTCATCATTGATAGGACCGTGGTCATTTTCATCAGAGTGGAGGAGACTGAAAATTGCGGAATCATCAGCAAATTTTAAAATATATCTATTGTCATGCTGACTGAAATCTTCAGTATAAAGAATGTAAAGAACTGGAGAGACCCTGATGATATCTCCTCAGATAAACACCTGTTACCCTCTGCGTTCTGTCCATTAAGAAATCAAGAATCCAGCCAAAAATCAAGAAGAAAAGTTATGAGCTTATCAGCTAAAATATGGGGTTGAAATGAATTAAAAGCGGAAAAAAATTCCACAAATAAAAATGATGGTAACACTTTACAGTTAAGTTTCATATTAACTTTAGTTAACATGAACTAAGAATGAACAATACTACTACAGAATTTATTAGACTTAGCTTATGTTAATTTAAACTTTTCCCAATACATTATTAAAATCAAAATTTGCATTTATTAACATTAGTTAATGCACTGTGATCTAACATTTTATTAACTAAACACTTTGAGCCAGATTAATAAATTAATAAATACTGTAATACTAAATACATGCTGTAATTCTAATGGTAACTATGATATTTTATTGTGACTATGACTATGAAATGATAATAATGGTAAGTATATTTTATTGTGACTTTGATTTTTTAGGTCCTGCTTTAATTTTACTGAAAGGAGAAATTGGTCCGGGTTCTTATGGGTTAAGGCAAGTTCACTATGAGAAAAACAAGCTCCCGGACTAGGGAGGTCAGCTATAATAATTGATTTGTCCTTATAATAATTGATTTGTCCCTATAATTATTGATTTGTTCTCTGTCCAGAGCCTATGCGGCTGCCACGTGACAAAAGAACGAACAGGTTGTACAAGAAGATAAGTTGATATTTGAATTAATCATTAATTTCTTATAATTTGTCTATGGCTAGTATTATTATGCGATTCAAAGATCCAAGTCAGGAAAATGATCCGATCTTCCTATCAATGCATTTTCCACAACAGTAGGCTACTTCTCATGACAATGGGCATCTTTCCAGTGGTTCAAGTCCTACCTTTCAGGTAGGTCCTTCAGGGTGTCTTGGAGGGGTGAGGTGTCTAAGTCACAACATCTAGCCTCTGGGGTGCCTCAGGGCTCAGTGCTTGGACCACTTCTATTCTCTCCATCTGCATGACATCACTAGGATCTGTCATTCAGAAACATGATTGTTTTTCCTATCACTGCTATGCTGCTGATGACACAGAACTTTACCTCCCATTCCAGCTAGATGATCCGATGGTAGCTGCTCGCATCTCAGCCTGCCTGACAGGCATTTCGGACTGGATGAAGGACCAAGACCCTCAACTCAACCTTGCAAAGACAGAACTGCTAGTGATCTTGGCCAACCCAACACTTCATCACAACTTCTCCATTCAGCTAGGTTTGTCATCCATAACTCCTTCCAGGACAGCCAGGAACCTCAGAGTAGTGATTGACGATCAGCTAAACTTCACAGACCACATTGCTAGAATGGCTCAGTCCTGCAGATTTGCTTTATACAACATTACAAAGATCAGGTCCTTCCTATTGGAGCATGCTACACAACTCCTTGTTCTATCTGGATTGGACTATTGCGATGCTCTCTTGGCAGGCCTTCCTTGGACAATGGTATTTTCCAATTGTTATCCTCATTTGTAAGTGACTTTGGATAAAAGAGCCTGCTAAATGTTTAAAGGTGCCCTAGAACCAGTTTTAATAAGATGTAATATAAGTCTAAGGTGTCTGTGAAGTTTCAGCTCAAAATACCCCATAGATTTTTTTTAGTAATTTTTTTAACTGCCTATTTTGAGCCATAATAATATATACACCGATTCAGTGCGCGGCCCCTTTAAATCTCGCGCTCCCCCGCCCCCGAGCTCTCAACTGCTTTAACCAGCATAAACAAAGTTCACACCGCTAATATAACCCTCAAAATGGATCTTTACAAAGTGTTCGTCATTCATGCTGCATGCATGCATCGATTCCTGTGAGTAGTATTTATTTGGATGTTTACATTTGATTCTGAATGAGTTTGAGGCTGTGCTCCGTGGCTAACGGGCTAAAGCTAACATTACACACTGTTGGAGAGATTTATAAAGAATGAAGTTGTGCGTATGAATTATACAGTCTGCAAGTGTTTAATAATGAAAATAGCGATGGCTCTCTTGTCTCCGTGAATACAGTAAGAAACAATGGTCACTTTAACCACATTTAACAGTACATTAGCAACATGCTAACGAAACTTTTAGAAAGACAATTTAAAAATATCACCAAAAATATCATGATATCAAGGATCATGTCAGTTATTATTGCTCCATCTGCCATTTTTCGCTATTGTTCTTGCTTGCTTACCTAGTCTGATGATTCAGCTGTGCACATCCAGACGTTTTGCCCTTGTCTAATGCCTTGAACATGAGCTGGCATATGCAAATATTGGGGGCGTACATATTAATGATCCCGACTGTTACGTAACAGTCAGTGTTATGTTGAGATTCGCCTGTTCTTCGGAGGTCTTTTAAACAAATGAGATTTACACAAGAAGGAGGAAACAATGGAGTTTGAGACTCACTGTATGTCATTTCCATGTACTGAACTCTTGTTATTCAACTATGCCGAGGTAAATTCAATTTTTCATTCAATGGCACCTTTAAATTGAAATGTATACTCCACAAATATTAGAACATACTGCATGTGAATATTTAAGATAAGATGAGAATATTTAAGTGATATTATTACATTTAAGTGTATAATAAGTGTCCAAATACATATTTGAGAAAAACTTCTTGATGTGTTAAACATGATACAGATCTAATGCCAAAATGCCTTTATGAAAGTATCACTCTTCAAAGCTTCTGATTGTCCAGGCTCTTTTTTTCAAAACTAAACAAATCCAGGTTAGTTTAGATAAGAATGACAGGCTTTGAACCCTAGTCTGGAGGTCAGTGGGGTTTAGTCTGCATCAGATACCCACATGCTTTTGGTGCCTCAGCAGGCTCCCAGAGACTGAGCCATACAAGCACAAAGAACAGATGCAACCAAAAGCCAGTTGTGAAATCAATTCTTTTTAACCCATTACTTATAATAATATGCCTAAACAATACAGCAGTTTTCCTCGACAGCTTTGCTAATAAGAGACAGTCAGCTGTCCAGTGTTGTCACACACAGATTAGGATGATGACCCAGGTTTATTATTAACTCCTTGACAAACCCACACATAAAACAGATTGTTGATTTCTGACAATGTTCACAATGCAACCAAACCAACTTTTAGTTTTGTCATAAAGTGTGCATTCTCAGATTTTAATGTATAGTGGTAGGCAAAAATCAAAGATATCAAAAAGTAACATTAAGTCAAGTCATGTCATCATTTCTATACAGTAGCTCTTTATACAATACACACTGTTTCATAGCAGATTCACATTAATAAACAGGAAAATAATGATCAATGAGGTAAACTTCATCAAATATGAGAGAGAACAATATCAGTTTAGTATCATTGAGAATAAGATACAATTAGTTCATATTTGGAATAGGTTTTCATTTTTGTATTTTCATTTTTTTTTTTAGGTAAAGTTGAAAGTACAGTACTTGGTTGGCAGATCTCTAGCTGCTTGAGTGTGTACATTAGTTAGAGACAGACAGAGAGGGCATCTGTGTGTGTTTCTCTGTGTGTGTGTATGTGTGAGTGACAGGCAATAGGATGATGGGCCATAGTGTTATAGGAACTGACTATAATTTGATTCCAGCTGTCTTTGCCTTCATGACCTGGAGTCATGCTGATCAGATTAGGAAAAGGACACCAGCAAACTTTTGAAAATCTATGACTTCATCTCTCTGTGGGAAGGACATCTTCTCTACTCACTGCGGTTTGGTGAAAACCGGTTTCTTGTTGCAACCCAGACTCACTTGAAAGACGTGACAGAACTGCCAAAACATACTTATACAAACATTTCACAGCAATTTCTAACACTAGAGGCAGTAAAACACCTACAACTTTTGTTCCCTTTCACACAAAAAGGCAGATTATCAATTAAAAAGACGTATTTTTGTGCTGTTCCTCACACAATGGGCCCTATTTTGACGATCTAAGCACATGGTCTAAAGTGCATGGCGCAAGTGCACTTAGGGCGTGTACGAATCCACTTTTTCTAGTTTAACAACGGGAAAAATGGTCGGCACGCCCGGCGCATGGTCTAAAAGGGTTGTCTCTAGTCTCTTAATGAGTAATGGGTGTGTGTTTTGGGCATAACGTGCGATAAACCAATCAGAGTCTCATCTCCCATTCCCTTCAAAAACGAGTGGCGCTCGCGCCATGGCGGATTTGCTATTTACGTGGTGGAATTCCCAGGTGAAAAAAAAGTACATTTCTATAATATACTTAAAGTGCTCTATTTTTGTGCACTAATTTTGTACTTAATATACTAAAAATTCTTATTTAGTACTTCTTAAGATAATCTTAAGAACATCTAAGTGTACTCAACTGTGCTATTTTGAGACTAAAATGTGCTTTTAATATAAAGTTCAGTCATGAAACTCTATCAATCGCTGATTGGTTCTTTCAGTACTGCGACACCAACCAATCGGAGGTACTTCCTCATTTACGTGGCTTTATTTATACCGCATCCTAGCTGCGATCAGCACGCTGCACAATATGAAACTCCTATAATCCCACCTCCTCCCCAGCGCCACCTGTAGAGATCTGCTAGGGGGGTTCTATCATTCTGCAGCAGCCTTTCCTTTCTTGTTATTTTTGACTAAGCTGAACAATTATGTATTTGCTCAGCAGCAGCAGCAGCAGCAGCGTAAGCAGATCTCGTCTGCCAAAATCAAGCCTATGTACATTCCATGCTCCATGCTAATAAAATGCTGGTTGAATCTATTCACTCCGAGAGTTTCATGATTGAAATATACTATCTCTGTATTTAATAAATATATTTAGCTACCACTTGTAGTACACTATGGGTTCAAATGTACTATAAGTGGTATCTAAATACATTTTTTTTAAATACAGAGATAGTATATTAAAAGCACATTTTAGTTCATATTTCATGCCGTCTCAAAATAGCACAGTTGAGTACACTTAGATGTTCTTAAGATGATCTTAATTAGTACTAAAGAAGAATTTTTAGTATATTAAGTACAAAATTAGTGCACGAAAATAGAGCACTTTAAGTATATTATAGAAATGTACTTTTTTTTTTTTTTTTTTTTGCAAGCGGAAAAACTGAACACTTCTCTAGTGAGGAAACGGCTTTAACCTCGCGCACCAGGTTAGACTAGGTTTCAGTTGGTCAATGGCGCGGTCTATTTCAGTTGCCTCAAAATAGCAATTCACCAACAAATAATCTGCTCCATATGGCTTTTATTATGAAGTAAACTTGCTCGCAGCTCATCTGGTACAGCTTGTATTCAGAGCGCTCGGGTAGGAGTCTTGTGAAACACAAGTCAAAAAAATAAAAGAGCTCAAAGATTCGTAAAAGTAAGCTAAAATAGCTAGGTTGCTTTTTTTGTCTCGCTTTAGATTTTTGCGCACACTATTGTATTAACCGTTTAGCAGCACTTGCCACACATTACATTTCTGAACTACCGTGAACTACAGTAATAGTATCACTTAATTTTTATCTATCTTGATCTTCCTTTTTTTGATTTCTATTCTTTTTCCATCTATTTGTGTATTTAAAAAAAAATTCCTTGCTACGAGCACTTTACTGATGAAACTGACTTCACACAGCACTTACATACTGTTGTACTCATGTTGATTTGATTGCTTCTACTATTCTCATTTGTAAGTCGCTTTGGAGAAATGCATCTGCTAAATGACTAAATGTAAAAGTGTATTAAATAATAAAATGTTGATACAGTCGCATTTAACCGTTTGAGAAAGCTGAGCATATTTATTTCATTTTTAAAATGCTGTGATGTGATACAAGCAGCGCAATATCATTTAGAAAAAAAAAAATTACTCACAGACGTGTTTTTTTATGACACTGGGCTGTTGAATAAAGGCACATCAACAATGGAGGGGGAAAAAAAATGATATTGCTTAGCGGCTCTTGTGGCCATTTCACCTCAAAAGTGCAGCGAATTGTACCTAGAGCAACGCATTTCAAATTTTGCAGAAATGTAGAGAGAATCACGTATTTCCAATGAGCCTGGTTTGCAGCAGTCTTTTCCTTTAGCGTCAAACCTATAGTCCCAGACTAATATGCAAGTTTGAGCTGTTTTAAAGCAACTGAAAGCAACTTGCACTGACATATCTTAAAATATGTCACTGCCATTGTTTTATCTCTAAGGCACGTTTATAAAATCTACTTAAATATCCTTATTACACTAAGGCCTAATCCTGGCTTAATCTAAGCCTTGTCTGTGAAACCAGGCTATATATGTTGTTCTTTTTTTCTTCTGTGTAACACAAAAGGATATATTTTGAAGAATATTGGTGAGCAACAGTATTGGTGTCCGCTGACTTCCATTGTATGGGCACAAAAATTCAACATAAGAAAAAAGGTATCCCCTTAAGGTTCACTAGTCATTTGGGCAACCCACTAACTAGTAATATTGAAAATGCGTAGACATGCACATCCATAGGTTTGCCAGAGAACATGAGTTGAGATTCAGTGCCACTGTTTGTGGACATTTGTTCACTATGATTGTTTGTAATGCTGGCAGGATTCCTGGGAAACGATACTGAGACATACCGTGAAACATTAATTCTGACATTCACTGCATCAGATTCTCATAACCATCCCATGAATAATACCCATTCCCAGATTTAGTAGATACAGCACTAGTCTGATTTGGGAGAACGTTAACTCACATGCTTTTCATTTCATATCCCTCCAAGGACACTTTTGAATTTTATCACAAAATGATTCGAAATTAAATGGAATTGCTTGCACCAAACCACTATTTTCTGAGGAAGTAAGCAATTGCTCTTTGCACAGG
Source organism: Culter alburnus (assembly GCA_028476615.1). NCBI lineage: Eukaryota > Metazoa > Chordata > Actinopteri > Cypriniformes > Xenocyprididae > Culter > Culter alburnus. The sequence continues at coordinate 16,254 of JAOTNS010001954.1, read as the reverse complement.
GGGAATTATATTCTAATAGGCTTTTCATATCAGAAAGTGAAAATGTTAGATGTTTTGGCATCATTGGTGTGTCTGTACCAAATGTAATTTTAAGGTTCCTATGCCCTCTTTAAAACGATTCTACAAGATATCTGTAATTGGTTGATGTAGAGGATAAGGTTTTTAGACGGCGCCAAGCCTGGAACAAGAGAATCTTGCCCTCTCAGCCTGCAAATGTTGTCTCTCCATCTCAGCTTCTGTTTCACCATCTTTCTGTCTCCATGTCATAGTCCATTAATGCCGAGTCACTCTCCTCTAATCCAGCACTTGCCAGGCCAGCAGAAAGAGCTGATTATAGAACAGAGGAAAGGTTAATTGAAAGACATTGTTGTAATGGTATTGTGTCCAAGCAAAGCAACAAGAATGTTGATATCGCTCTCCCCCCGCAGCGACGCTGTAATGAGTGACATTAAAAATAATTATCTAGGACACAAGCAATCCCCTCTATAAATTAGTAGTTAGCTTGTCCTTTCCTCCGCAGGGTTCTGGGCTACCTCTGTTTAGGACCATTAGAGTAATAGTCAGCAGCTCATTCACAGGACAAAACATAGGGATACAACACTGACATTATGGCTAAAGAGGAAGGGGTTGATAATATATTAGTTTATGTAAATTACACTCTAAAAAATGCTGGGTTAAAAACAACCCAAGTTGGGTTAAATATGGACAAACCCAGTGATTGGGTTGTTTTGACCCAGCGGTTGGGTTAAATGTTTGCCCAATGTGCTGGGTAGTTTTATTTAACTCAACTATTGTTTAAAAATTACTATATGGCTGGCTTAAAATGAGCGCAAAATAGGTTGGAAATTAAAAATCAGACACATAATTACTAGAGGCAACAATAATAATCAAAAGATGAACATTTATTAATAAGCAATTTAATAAATGTTTATTATTTAATTATTATTAATTAAACATATTAATAAATGTTATTTTCCAATCTATTTTGGGTTCATTTTAAGTGGTCAATAAAGTGATTTTTAAACATTAGTTGAGTTAAATAAAAACTACCCAGCAGGTTGGGTTAAAGATACAACCCATTCGCTGGGTTTGTCCATTTTTAACCCAACTTGGGTTGTTTTTAACCCAGCATTTTTTAGAGTGTACCTTAAATATGTAAGTAAAAACAAAAACTTTATTTAATATATTTAAAATGTAAATGGTGCCTTGCATGGTAAGCAAATGCTAGGTGGTCAATGGGGCATCATCTTTTATAGGTATTATATTTAAACATTTATAATAAAAGTGATTCATAAATTATAAATGTATTTTAAAACTTTAATATATATATATATATATATATATATATATATATTTGAGATGTTTGCACTTACATGTACTGTTGAAAACATATGTAAAGATATGTAACTATATGCTATAGTTTATACTTGCTGGGTAAACATTTTTAGAGTCACTAAATTTTAAATTACCAAAAACATACGAAACCTTGCATTAATACAAAGAGTACTTTTTCCTATCATGGACACAATTATATGTCATTGACCCATAGCACATCTAAACCTTTAGAGTTCAGGGTTTCTTCAAATCCACAACCCTAAGCATAGCGTTAATTATGCTCTCTATTATACAGGTATTTCATTTCGTACTTATTCAACACATTCATCAGAAATAACAATGGCATAAATTGATTTTGCATTCGGTTGAATGTTTTTCATATTTAAATGCTGAACATAATTCATCAGAGGAGACATTGCATTGACATTTCATTCTATCCACGCTATGGGATTCCATTAATGAGGGAAAAAGTATGAGACATGGGGAATTAAGGCCTAATATTGATTTAAAAAGCTAGGGAGGAGAAAGAACATGAAAACCATCTGCCTTAGATTGGCTCTGACTGTGAGATCACCCCCAGAATTCATTACCGAAATTACATTAATGAAAGAACACTGATCACTCTGGCCAGAAATGGCAGGGTTCAGGTCATGAACATGAGTCTGTCATGCAGTATTCTCATAAAGCAGAAGCAGAAATTATATAAAGGAGACCAAAATGGACAGCGGAATAGAAGAGAATTAAAACAGAGTGCCGGCAGTAGCCAAAAAAAAAAAAAAAAAAAAACATGGCTGAGCAAGACAAAACATGTTTTTATATTTGTAATTCCAAATGCAGATACTCAGAGTAGCTGTTGGTGTAATGACTCCTTAATCTTAACTCTGTACAGTTTTGACTTTGGAAATGGTTCTGTAATAACTTGAATATGTGATTAGGAATGATAGAGGGGAGTGAAGGTCTTTATTTCACATCTCTCCCTATAACAGCCATCATGAATTCGATCCCCCTCATTTTATAATGCAAATCTCATTATCAAGATTTAATGGCCTTGACGGGGCCTCGGTGGCCATAAACTAGCCCTTAAATGCAAATTGCATTTCAATTGGATGATAAATCACTACTTTAATTTAAAAGTTCATAAACCTTCACACTTGTTGAAATGGGATTCCCTCATCATTAGACAAATGAAATTTGAAATGGTAATTTTAAAACATGTTCAAAATTTAAAAAACAGCAATACATTTAAATAAAATATTCCATAGTACAATTACAGCAAATCACAAATTTAAAGATTTGAATGTAGTACAGGTCTTCTGCTTAAAGTTAAAATTTAAAAAAGCCATACCATTTATATATTAGATGACCATTATTAGTTCCAGTCCTCAAATTTGATTGGCCAAGCTGATATGAGTATTATCAGCAGTGGGACTTTTCACTGTTTGTGCTTACGTTGCACACAGACCATCTAGTTGTCTTTGCATTAGTGGTGGGGATTTTTCCACATACTCTTTCTGCAGGTTACATTTTTACGCCAGTAGGTGGCAACAAGTGACTCTTTTTATGAGTGATTCATTGAATCATTCACTCAAACAGTTTATTAAAAAAAAAAAAAACGCTGATTCATTAATTAACAAAACAAGTGACTGTCTTCATAAATTAGCTTTTGAATCATTCACTCAACTGATTTGTTGAAAAATGCTGATCCATTTCAAAATAATAAAAATACGTCTTTATGAATGAGTCATTGAATAATTCTTTCAACTTATTCATTCAAAAACACTGATTCATTCAGGAATTAAACAAGTGACTGTCAATAAATGAGTCATTGAATCATTTACTCACCCCGATCCATTCAAAAAGGCTGATTCGTTCCAAAATGTAACAGTAAAGGTTTTAATGAATAAATCACTGAAGTATTTGTTTATTCAAAACAGCTGATTTGTTCAAAAATATGTCTTTATGAATGAATCATTGAAAAACACTGATCATTTAAGAAAGCCGGAAAACACACAAAGATTTATTCTGCTGTGACTTCATTTGGAACTATTTTCGCTGACTGAGAAAAACTAGTAGCCTATATTATAACTGCCAATATTGTGTATAAAATCTAAAATAACTTATTTTATTAACTTGTGCTACTGCTTGATTACTAACCAGAAAAATTTTATTGTAATTTTTGTTATTAACAACTTTTTAATGTATTGAAATAACTGTAACACACAGCCTATCATGGTTAATTACTTATTATCCTTTGGTGATCCTACAAAGGGGTTTCAAAGTATAAACCTGAACAGTTTCAATTTACAAAAGGGCTGAAAATTATAGTACAGCAAAACATCCACTATAATATATGGCTCCCCTGACAGACTGAAGTTAAAGTTTCATATTCACTTGAAACCAGCCTCATATATTTTTTTGGGAAGCCATGTCAGGTCTACATAGAGATATGAATTACAAATGCATCAGTCAAGCTTGGCCTTATGGGTACCAGAAAGGCTTCTGCCCAGCTGCAAGCCTCCCCAGGGAGCGCTCAGGGAAGGCTGTGCAACCAGATATCCTTTCCACCGCTCACAGCGCTCAGTCTCCCAGCAGCTGGCCAACACACCCTGGTGCCATGTAACTTAATTAAGCTGTGGATGGTAAATCAGAATCTAACCCGTGATCAAACAGGCTCAGTTTCTCGTCCTGTTTGGTTCCTCCTGAATGGCCATAAATCTAGCTGTGAATTAGAGCGTGAGGATAACATAAGCAAACCCACCGTAGATGAAGCCAGGCAGTAATTTCAGTGAGAACATCAATAGCACTGAAACAATATATTTGTTCCGAAAAACAAACACTTGCTTCTTGAGCAGAAAATAGGCTATTCCTGCTTATTGGTTTGATGTTTCTGTTCAGCAGTCCATACCATTTAGATGAGTTTTTAAAATGTTATTCAAGTTAAAATTATTTATATAGATCGATGAGGTTTATGTGTAATGATTCTAACATCATAAATATATATATATATATATATATATATATATATATATATATATATATATTTTATTTAAGGGAAGGTGAAGTTGCTTTTTGAGTTATGACGCTCAAAGTTCAATGCAATGGGAGATATTTTCTTTTACAGAAACCCGCTTTTTAATGACTACAACAAATGGCTGGTAGAGACTTCAACAAGCTTCTTCCCAGGTTCGTGACATCACAAACCCCAAAATTTAAATAAATCCTGCCCCGAGAACATGCAACAAAGGGGGCGAGGCCATGTTGGGCTGCTTTAGAGAAGAGGAAGAGTTGTTGTAGTAGAGTGCTGATGCCATGCCGTCATTTTACTCCGGACTGCTTCACAAACGAGGGTCAATTCAATGCTGGCTTTGCACAAAAGATTAACATGACGGCACATGCTAGTTGATGAGTTGAATCAACTCCACAGCAACTACATAAATTTATCCACTAACCATTCAGAAATGTCCAGATGCATTCTAAAAGTTGTAACTTCTTCCTGAGTTTCTCCATCAGTGTCCAACAATGAACAATGTAGGCTGAACACTGTTACTGAGATTCTCCAGCTTTGTTGTTGTTGAGCAACCAAAGCATGAGCTGTTAAAGCTCCGCCCTCTTCTGGAAAGGGGGCCGGGAGCAGCAGCTCATTTGCATTTAAAGGACACAAAAACGGTGTGTTTTTGCTCACACCCAAATAGGGGCAAATTTGACAAGCAATAATGAATGATCTGTGGGGTATTTTGAGCTGAAACTTCACAGACACATTCTGGGGACACCAGAGACTTATATTACATCCTGTGAAAAGGGGCATAATAGGTCCCCTTTAAAACAATAAACCTTATCGGTTCTTAATTGTCACATGACCAAACATCATGACGTGTGAGAACCCTTTAAGGTTCCGTAAGACCTTTTCTTCAATTTCTTTGACTTATATTATGTTTTCTGAGACAGTAGGTTGCTGAGATGAGCTGGTCGATTTAGAAGTGATGTGATAAAGTCAGATGGAAATATATTGATTAGGAGAACAATTTCACTTAACCAATTTGTATAAAAATGCTGACTATAATGCTATATAGAAGTAACTTTCTATATATATGAATAAGACACTGAGTCATTCACTCAACAGGTTAGTTGAAAAATGCTGAAATGTAAACCTTATTGATTCCTGAATGCCACATGACCAAACATTATGACACGTGAGAACCAATGATGGGTTGGCTGACATTTTAGGGTTTGTGTCGATCTTGGTATATATTTGATGCAGACTCTGTGTGTTGAAACAGTTGTTTGAATCTGGCAGGATAAAATTCACAAAGCACATTTTAAAACAAACTTACTCCATCTGAATAATGACATACATTGTATTATATTCAACAAAATGACTCAAAACCCATGAAATTGAATCCATTGTAAATATTTCTATGGCTTGAGTCAGTCACAATATGAAAAAGACATTGATAACGCAGCTGATATGAACCATTTGCAGACAGACAGCGAACTTACTCTTTGGTTAATAATCAATATCATATACAAGACTGATATTATGTTTTCTAAGAAAGTAGGTTGCTGCAATGAGCTGGTCAGAATAGACTTAGAAGTGATGGTGCAGTCAGATGGGAATATATTGATTTAGGAGGAAAATCTAATTCATGAAAGGTGGCAGACTCATGAATTGACTTTATTGATCCACTAAGAAAATGTGCATGGAGCAACAGACTGAAAGGCAGAGAAAAATAGAGATCTAAATCCGAGGAGGGCAGTATTTTGTTCACATTGACACATCTATACACAGTCATTATTTTCCCCAGTGTTCCTACTTTATCTCCTTATTTCAGTGCTTGTCTCCAACCAATCCAGCTAAATCCTAACAGGGCGCAGTAGCCGTTCCTTAATGCATAATTACATCTTGTGTGTCAACACGGCAGAAACAGCCCATAAATCTACTTTTATTCACTGCAGGGACCGTAGAGTGGTCTTTTCTGGGCCTGTTAGGTCTAGAATAAAGCCAGGGAGTCAAGGACAATGACCTTTGAGGTCAAGCTCCACGGCCACCCCAAGCAGCATCATGCTAAGCTATAAAACACAATAAGCTGATACCCATAACCTCTTGAGGCTTGGAGAGAGTTTACAATTCTTAACTGAGACGCTTAGAGAAGACTAAATGATAGCTAGGTGAACATCTATGGTGCTGCCTTACAATGAGGTGATTCATCCCAGCAGATCTTCTGGTTGAAGTGGCTGAAGGATTACCCAGGTGTCAGAATGAGTTCCCAAAGGATTTACGTCAGACATTTGTCAGATAGGTAAACACTGGATCAAAGCAGAACCTGGTTTTTGACAGTTTTGTAACATCCAGAAGCTTTACATTTTGATGAAGGAGCTTGTAGAATGCTTGTGTCAATGTAGAATTTATGAACAAGTTGTTGTCTTTGTGTTCCTGTGCACACAGATTTGTCTGCTTTGACATAAATGCAAAATGGTATATACATTTACATGAAAATACATATATACATATACACTAAAGACATAACTCTAATGAAAGAAATCCTAAGAAATGAATGTTTGGACCAAAAAAAAAAAAAAAAACCTACATTTTCAAATAGGCTATATATAAACATATAAAAACAAAAAAATATATAAACTAAGTATTTTGAGAGTATAGGGAGATTTGATTGTGTCATTAGGGTTTCATGGGAGTGGGTGGAGCTAAATAGCTTTTTGCTTGTCGAAACTGATTGGCAGAATTTTCTGTGCAGCATCATGGGTAATGTAGTTTTCCACCACAAATTTCTCTGATAAACATTATTTGAAAACTAAGTTGAAATAACTCAGGCTGATGCTTTAACAGAAGCAAATACTACAGATTAACAACCTTGTACAGTATCTCACAGCAGGACTGTCTTTAAAGGTTTATAATTTATCATTAAAAATAAATTTCCCTATAAAGAAAATTAGTTTTTACTTCTAGAAACAGACTGTTGGAACCAGGGTTGTTACTGTAAACAAAAAACTAAACCTATTTAAAATAATTTTTGCTCATTTAAATAAAGCTGAAATAAAAAAAAAAAAAAAAAAAAATATATATATATATATATATATATATATATATATATTACATGAAAAAACTTGTTGCCTTGGCAACTAACCAAAATAAAAAAAAAGGTTTAAGATAAGATGAAGTGACAAATTACTAAAACTGAAATATGGTAAAAGTAAAAAAAATTGCAAGCGGTTTTAAAAATAAATTAAAATTGAACTAAATAAAAAATAAAAGCTAATTCAAATATTAATAAATAGTACATAAATAATACTAAAATAACACTGTTGGATCAAGAACAAATGATTTCAATGAGTCGATTATTTTTAGTGAATCAGAAACATTCAGAACATCTAGTTTACTCTGATTGCCAAAGGAAATAATCTGATGATTTGATTTAGTGAATTTTACTAACTCAGTGTGTTTTTGACAAGTTGTTCATTTGACAACTTCAAGATATACACTGTCAGTATTTTATAAATATTAATGAATTTTGCTGAGATTAATGAATGTTTCCATATTTTTGTTTGTGTAGCATTGTTGTTTATTAAATGTTAAAAATATTTTATTTTATAATAATTTATTTATTAACAATTTTAATATTCCTAAAAAAAGTAAAAAATTCTCCCATAGGTCTATGATTTTTCATTTGATTTATCGGATGAAAGCACACCTTACCTCAACAAGCTTATGATTTGAACACATTTTAAACAATATAAATCATTACGTGATTATAACCAGGCACTAAAAATCACTCTTCCTATAGGAGACCCGATTCTTAATAAGAGGACTCGATTTCTCACCACACCATCTCTTGAGATGCTTTGTTCGCTCCCTGTTTTGGAGGAGGCGTGGCTTTGGAGACACTCTGAGGGGAGGGCAGCTTTCAAAGCGAGCTCACTATTGCTAGCCTCTCCAAAAAATGACCTACCCTACCTTTAAGTTTTATTATTTTGTTATGTGTTTTTGTTGTTTTTATTAGATTTTATTTATATAGGCTAAATAGCATTTAGTACTTCAACTTATTTCTATTTCTAATATTTATGTTTTATTTCAGCTTTATTTCAATTACCGGTAACCATTCTTAATAATTTAAGTTCACAATAACAGCTATTGACTCATTTCTGTGTCTCTAATCTAATCAACGGTGGTCACCTGAGGCGCATGTTAATGATATCAACTGAAAGCAGAACCTGACAACATTGATACTCACACAAATCAAAACCGAGCAACTTCTGAAAAAATAAAATGTTCTCATTCTTGCACAGGACTTAATGGCTTGACGCACATTCCATGCATGATATTTCCTTGATTATGATGACACTCCTGCGTTTAACGCATAATTAGGCACTCAGACACACATCATCATGCCCCTCCTCATTCACTTCCTTCCTGCTTCCTGTCCAGCTGACCCTTGAACAGGAATTCTGATGATTCTGTTGGTCTGTAACCGTTCTGCATCATAATCAACCTCACATAAACACACAAACATTCTTCAGCATGTTCTTCTACTCTGTTTGGTAGAGTCACAAGCTTTGAAATATCAGTTTTTACGACATTAAAAAGTTAGGCCATACACTAAATTTCAGTAAGGTTTTTTTATTCAGTTAAATTGATCTAAATTTACACGACATTTATGATGTTACAAAGGATTTCTTTCAAATAAATGCTGCTTTTGAACTTTCGATTCATCAAAGAATCCTGAAAAAAAAAATCCACTAAAATTTGAAGCAGCAAAACTAATAATCAGAAATGTTTCTTGTGTGTAAATGATCATGTGACACTGAAGACTGGAGTTAATGATGCTGAAAATTCAGCTTTGATCACAGGAATAAATTACATTTTAAAATATACTCAAAATAGAAAACTTTTAAATTGTAATAATATTTCACAATATTACTTATTTTACTGTATTTTTAATAAAATAAATGAAAGACTTATTTCAAAAACATTAAAAAATCTTACTGACCTCAAACTTTTGAAATGGTGATGTACGTACAGACATGAAGATGTCTGAAGATTTATCTTGATGCAACTCTAGAATCTTTTTTCATTTCAATTCATGTAGGAAAAATGCCCATTTGTGAGCAGATCATGTGATTGACAGCGGGAGTGTGGAAGGTGACTAATCCGTCTTAGAGGGTGTGAGTCAGGGTGAGAGGTTGTTCACGACGGACCATCACCGTGGCGATGGTGTGTTTGATGACATCACAACTGGCCAGTTATGGGAAGCTGGAAATGACACCTGACCTTTGAAGAGCAGAGGTCAGCGCGGGCGTCATGAGAACCTGTCGTGTCACTGTGTGTGTGTGTGTGTGTGTGACAGAAAGAGAATTGAGTGAGTGAACGTGAGTGTGTGTTTAAACGAGGGGTGTCCAAAGTCGGTCCTGGAGGGTTACTATCCTGAAGAGTTTAGCTCTAACTTGCCTCAATACACCTGCTTGGAAGTTTCTAGTATGCATAATTAGACCTTGATTAGCTGGTTCAGGTGTGTTTAATTGGGGTTGGAGCTAAACTCTGCAGGACAGTGGTTCTCCAGGAGCATGACTGGACACCCCTGGTTTAAACTATCACTTCTCAAATTTTCTAAAGAGACTTGATCGCTTTATATGAAGAACAGATTTAATTTAGTCTTTTATTCACTGTTGTGGAGACGGCTCTATCAAGTATGAACTGTACTGAAAATTTCCTATCAGAAGAACTAATTCATCAGGGGAAACCTAGAGTTGATATGGTCAATTTGATTACTCAAGGTTTGCAAAAAGAACAAGATGAAATCGAGAAGAAACAAGATGAGGAAGAGAAGAAGAACCACGAGAGCGGAAGGGATGAAGATGGACCCGAAGGCCAAAAAATGCTTAAATTACTGAGACAACAGCAAAGAATTATTTTGAGATTGATCATGCTTATTAAACAATCATGTATGTTGAATACTTTTATGTGTGACTTGGTTGAGTCTGGTTATTGTAGTTAAAAGCCAAAAAGATTAACATGTAGAATGGCCAATATGTATTTTTGTTTCTTCTATATTTTCTTATTTTCTTAGAAGTGTTAAGCAAATCTAACCACAATGTATGCTTCAGTTGCAGAAAGGAGAAGTATTAAGAGGAACTAATGCAAGGCTAACGTATGCTTTTACCACAAGTTAACCAAAATGTGTATTTTTAATGCAATGGTTATTAAGGTTATTACGGTTTTAATGAATGTTTAGTGTCAAAGTCGTTGAGTTCAAGTTAGTAAAATGTGTTAAGACGTGCTGCACGTGTGCAACCTTTAGATGACCTCTGTATCTTGTACTTTGACAAACAAGGAAATGCTTTTATGTCAGGAAGGAGGATGTGATTAGACTATATATATTGGAAGTTGTACAACAGAAAATTGCCACACCTCGGGTGAAGACTTTACTCGCTTTTATGTTCTTTGTAATTTTTTTTATTCTGTATCTTGTTATTAAACCGAAGCCATTGTATTTGGCGATTCGTAAACTTTTCTAAACAAGACTCAGAGTGAAATTACTTTTTACATATTATCTGAACCTGCAATTACTTTACTCCATCGAGCCTCAAGAGCACCGGACCCTGACTGAGCTGGTGCGGACTCCACCTTGAAACCTCTGATCATCATACAGCGCTCTCAATCCTTAGTAAGACCAAATCTTCTGATGAAGTTAAGGATTGTAGAAATGTGTGTATGATTAGTTGGAGGTTGGGGGGGGGATAATAAATACAACATCACATATAAACATTGATCAGCGAACATAAACAGAAGCTGTATGACGCACGAGAACAAACCTCTTCCGGAAGCTCAATCGTGCTGCGTAACACGAATGAACCTCACTGGTTCTCACATGTAAAGCAAACATTCTTCAGCTTCCGTTTAACACAATTGATGTGTGCATTGATGAATGTTTATATGTGAATAAAAGCCTAAATTAAATCTATTCAGCATATAAATCAATCAAATCTCTTCAGAAAATTTGAACTCAATCACTTAATTCTTATGGATTAGTTTTACGATCTCTTTATGAACTTTTTGAGGCGTCAAAGTGGTAGTTGCGTAGCTGTCAATGGAGGGACAGAAAGCTCTCAGATTTCATCAAAAATATCTTTGTTGTGTTCTGAAGATGAACGAAAGTCTTACGGGTTTGGAACGACACGAGGGTGAGTGATTGATGACAGAATTTTCATTTTGGGTGAACTAACCCTTTAAGGAAACATTCCATTTTAGCATTCTTCAAACATTATGGCAACGTTACTTTTGAATGTTCTCTGAACGTTCTGAAACATAGCAACATTTAAAAAACATTAGATGAACATTCAACTAAAATGTTTCAGAAAAAACATTCCATGAATAACATGTTTGTGCTAATATTTTGAGAACATTAATGACCAGATAACTTTGAACAAATGTTCTATTAACGTTACTGGAATAAGGTTTGCTTATAACTTTGAGAACCTTGCCAGAACGTTAGCTAAAGTTCTGAGAACGTTCCCTGTCAGCTAGGCAATGGTCACTAATTCTGGAATTCTGTTTAGTGACACTAAATGAAAAGCCTATTAAGCTTTAAATGCACCAAGAATCAAAAATCTCTTCTCTGATGACATATTTACTGGCACGGGCGGGGCAACCTGTCACTCACATAAAATCCACCAATAGCAAACCACATCCATCCAATCAATTCTCCATGTACAAAATCAAGCCCTGCCCTACGTTTTTTCTTGTCCAAAAAGCCGTTTCACTCGAATATACATCATGATAAGGAAGGAAAGACTATCACAACTTCCATTTCATGCACTCAAATGTAAATTTTGCAGCAAAATACCATCTTTTCTGCAGCTTTCAAAGAAATAGAAAACTATAAATCAGTTATTTGGCTTGTACTTATAGGAAAGCTATAAAGACTATTAGTTTATGTGTTTTTGTGTAATAAGGCCATGTGTTTATTTGTGGACTGACTCAATCTTTATTTTATGCGTTATGTATCATTTTCTTTTATTTATTTCTCTTTTCTTTGTTTTCTCTCATTTATAAATTATTTAACCTATTTAATGTTGTTCAAAGAATATTTTGTAGAAATAAAATATAAATCATGTAATCTAAGCAGTCAGTTTGATTGAGTCACATTAAATAATATAGCTAATTTAGATTTAGGCACATTTTAGGCTACCTGATATTTTTACTGTGCAAAACAAGCATATTTATTCATGTATTTGGTGTGAATAATGATCTATAATCTTTAGTCAAAAATGACATCAAATTTCTGCATATGAGATTTATGTCAGTATATTGTGAATCATGTGAACCCCAATTCACATTCATGTTCCTCATTGCTCTCTCTCTCTCTCCCCCATCCGTGTCTTGGAATGTCCGCCGACGGGTCTTCCATTGTCCTCATCCATATGGCCACATTATGGGGTCCTGTCACCAGGCAACTGCAGGTTCTTTTGCGGTTGCCATGACGAGATTCTTTAATGACGTCGTAGCTGCCCCCATGCGCCTCTCTTCATTACGATGGAAGGTCCTTTTAAAAAAGTCTGGGCACCTCCCCCAAACACCCTCCTAAACTCCCCACCCAAAACACACACACACTCACTGGTTACTCAGCCTCGTAACCTCCTTAGCTTCCAAAGGGTGACTGGAACTAACAATCCCACAATGGCGGCTGAAAGAACTGGTGTGGATATTCATACAGGCTCTCTATTGTGTTAGACTAAGAGAGGAGGGTCGGGGGATGCAGTGCTGTTAACAAACCCATAAACTACAGAAAGAGTTTGCGCTATAGAATGTTTTGTCAAAAAACCTTAAAATGATGTCATGTGGCAACTAAATGAACTAGATTTTTATCTTGTACTCATACATTTAAATTGTTCTTAAATTGAAATATTTGAGTAGCCTTAACTAATTCATACATTTAAAGGGTTAGGTCAAACCCATAAATGAAAGTTTCACTCTCATGTCCTTCCACACCCGTTCATCTTCGGAACACAAATTAAGATATTTTTGATGAAATCTGAGAGTTTTTTTATCCATATAAAGCAACGAAATTACCGTCATACAAGGTCCAGAAAAGTAGTAAAGACATTGTTAAAATAGTCAAGAAGAATACTTTTTGTGTGCAAAAACAAAACAAAAATAACGAATTTATTCAACAAATTCATCTCTCCCCTGTCATTCTCATAAGCTATTTCTGTTGCGGAGCTTCCGTGTTTACGTCCGAACTCCGGCTCAGTATTGGCCAGTTCTTGTCACGTGAGCAGCACGATGCATGCATGTGGAACGACATGAGGGTGAGTAATTAATGACAGAAATTTCAAAGCAAACATTTTTATTAGTGTAAACTTTGCTAGCCATAACAAGCTAATTCAGAAAAAGCGCACTTGCTAATTTGCTAACATTTTAACAATAACATGGTATAGCACTTGCTGAACGAGTGCAGCAATATAAAGCATTTAATATACTTGCTCTCAAACCGAGCCACATGCACCACTTGTCACCGGTAACTCTCCAAAAACCAACATTAACAGAAACTATTAGCATAACAAAACATTAATCACTACTAAATCTCCCACTTAACATTTAAAAAACATTATATAACACTTAATTTTAGCATTTACTCTCCCTTTCGAGTGTCATGGGCAAAGTATCCTAGGAAATAGAAATCCCAGCCCTCTAAATTAAAAGAAATGAGTTCATAAAACTCAAAACAGTAGCTGCGTCTCATTTCGAAGGCTGCGTCCTCCGGAGGTTGCATTTGAAGGCTGCATACATCATCGAGGCGGTCTCATTTAAGACAAGTAACCATAAGATTGCAAAGTAAGAAAGAAATTATAGTATTTTACACCTTAAGAGGAATAACAGTCAATTTTATTACAGTTACTTTTCTTAAATAAGACATCCTTGATGACGTATGCAGCCTTCAAATACAACCTCCGGAGTATGCAGTCTCTGAAATGAGACGCAGCTAATGAAACAGTTCAGTTTACTTAAAATATCAGTTCTGTGAACTCGAAAGAAAAAGGTAGTGGTTAATACTCATAAAAGTTAATTTGACTGAACTAATTAGTTTAATTTAAGTTAGGCTTACTCAAACCAATTAACTGTTTTGAACGTTAAGTGATGAATTTATACTTTTGCTGAAACACAATAGCATACAGTCCAAAACATGACTGATTGGTTTGATGCTTCCAAGACCATCATATATTATTCTTGCACATTTACACATTCATTTCAGCCAAACATATACTTTACGTTAGTGGATATATCAAAACAAATGTTAAAGTTTACAACACCTTCAGCCCTGAACACTGCAATCTATGAATATCAACTATAAATGGATTTTTTTTCATAATATGCATGTAAAAAAAAAAAAAGCATTGTTTCTAATGTCATTTAGTTCATATTCTAAAAAAACTAGTTATGTTTGGATAAAAAGCTTCTTTAAATGAAATGTGCAATGTTTTGCTCCATTGCCAGTGAACGTTGGCAAGGCAAATAAGTCAAATGACCCGAATGTGCCAACAGAACAAAAGTTGTTGTTGAATCCGGAGTCTCTTGTATTTTGAATGTAAACAGTAAGACTCAGTTGTTCCAAGCTTCTGTTCTGAGCGTGTGTGTGTTTTTGTACCAGTTCACTTCTACTGGTACTAACCAGTAAAATCAGGTCATGCGGTTCTGCCGCACACTCTTAAGTGTGACTGACGTGTTTTTGCTGCATTGAGTGGCCATATGACCAGCTAAGCCTTAAGAAACAAGGTTTTGGAGAACCAGTTACACTATACTTCACAAATGACTGTACACAGTTTTTCATTTTCCAACCACTCGGCTCTGCATCAAACACTTGATGTATTAATTGACATTTTAATGAATGGGTGAGAACCTTCATTATTCCTTTAATGATAAATATAAGCCTTCATGGCTTTGTTTAGCATCAAAACTAATAACTAAACCAATAAATGTTTTTATAAGAATGGCTTTTGCAACCTGATGTTGAGCTTGCGTATTGGTATGTATTAGAGGTATTAAAAACACAAACATTCATATTTGTGTCAAAACTGTAAATGTTTATTCCAAAGAACAATTATTCAAAAATTTAAAAAGACAATTTAAAAAAAAAAAATACAAAAAAATAACCATTTCAGACGAGCTGAATAAACTGAATGTAGAGGTCTTAAGTTCAAGGAACATGAAGATACCCATCCATGAAAGTTTGCATACAGCAAGGCACTATACCGGCAGGATAATCCCAAAAAACAGACATTATCCATAGTGGATATAGATCCTGCTTGACTTTGTTTCTCGTGTAGCCTGTTTAGCTTTGAGCAACAGTGTGGACGGGTGAGTTGAGAGTAACAGATCAGTCAGGAGTTGCTGTCTTCAGTTTTCCAGCTGTTTGTCCTGGCTGACATTCCAAGTGTTGAAGAGTCTCTGCAAATGTGCCGAAGCAGATTCCTCACATTTACACACTAAAACATCACGCCTTCAGCACATTGAACACTTCGGTAAACATCTTTGAACAGCTACAGCCACTAACTTAATGGTTTTAGCCTTTTACAAACTTTACAAGCTTACAAACTTTTCCAGGTACCTAAAATTCAGATATTTTGTCAGATTATTGTTGCTTTTTCACCATGTGAATATCCTCAATAAAGTTTTGAAACAGCATTTTTAACAAAGAGGAAACACTTTACAATAACTTTCATTGTGAAAACAAACATTATGTTTAACAGATCAGTAGTTTATGCACATTTACACATATCAAGTACATCAACTCGGCTCATTATCAGCAACATAGTGTTGCTGAAAATTATTATTAAAGGATTAAATCAATTTTAGCCAATCGGATGCTAAATTATATAATGTTTAACAGATCATGCACGTTAAAACATGAA
>JAOTNS010001952.1:0-36018 GCA_028476615.1 Culter alburnus | reverse complement strand
AGCGCACATCGCCTGTTTTAAGGGCAGATGGCGGCTGCCCTCTCTGCACTGGAGGTGGTTATTTGTACACGCCTGAAAAGGTGGCCAAATCGTGCTTGCATTGCTGTGCTACACAATGTGTCATCAGCTCTTAAAAAACGTTCCTCTAACCCCCTGGCGCCGATGCTGTGTTGGCCCGACCCTGTAACCCCTCCCCAACGCATTTGACCACATGCTGCTGCTGTGCGCCAGCTTTGAAGGATTCTCGCCCCTTGTAAAGTAACACAAAAGTGTGGAAATTTATTTATATCAAGATTCCCTCATCGTGCAGTTTTTTCATCAGGGCAGTCTTGCTTTCGCCCATCTCCTTGCCACCTCTCTGATTGAACTAATGACTTACCTCTGCCTTTCAAGGACTGGCATCGTGGGACACGTCCACTGCTGTAGGGTTGAGAGCTCGTTGCCGTGGAGACGCTGGTGTCCCGACGGCTGCTCCCTCGCATCGTACCCATTGGCCCCGCTGGAACACCCAGCAACTGAATAAATTGTTCATATTAATAACTGTAATTGTGTACAGTGCCGGCCCTAGCTGTCTTTGGCGCCCTGGCAGATTTTTTTATTGGCGCCCCCTCATTTTGCAATTACCAAAGGGGCGATCTATAAAATTATTTATATGGTGGCTGAGGTCCTATGAGGGGGTGGCAACACCAAAGCAGCGCTAAGCTAGTTTTGTTGGAGCTTTATCGCCTTACATACACACTTGTGTTCCCAAACATTGCCTTACCCGAAAGTCTGTGTACATTAATAAATAAAATTTTCAATCTCCATCATGGCAAACAGTAAAGAATTAATGAAAAACTTCTAAATGAATCTGAGCTTGTATATCACTAAAGGAGATGCGGCAGTTTTTATGAAAATTACACAGGCTACTTCAATGATAAATCCTTTAGTGGCGTTTAAGAGCACAAAAACAATTTTTTGCGTTTCTGTTTTAGCAGAGGTGTAATGTTCTTTGTGTTCAACCGCAGAACCACCCTATCACTACATACTCTAGCAACAAACATCCACCTGCATAAGCAAGCGCCTATCACCACCCAGCGCTCCGAGCACCACCTATCAACACTTTAGCAATCACCCAGACATATCTTATTTGACTACTGACCAAAGTTTTACATTTTTTAAACAACTTGCAGTTGGGTTTTATACAACCACATAAATTTTGTCCTTCAAACGTTTCAGCTCTATTGTTGTTTTTCTTGATTGCTAATGCCCAATTCCTGAACATGTCACATTTCTCACAACTAACCAATATCAAAACTATACACCAACTTGCCAAACCTCAATGTCCGGTCAAAATAAAATGTCTAGCAAAAATGTTTTCTTGTCTGACAAAATAACTTTGGCTCATCTGACATACAAACTTAACAATTACACAGATACTAGCACTCGCCAGTGAACCTAGTGAGATCAATCATGTAACACTGTAACAAAAACATCTTTCATTTTACTATTATAAATTTTGTCTGGCAGTAGATTGAAAAGCATGAGAAACATAATTTGAACTTGGGTATGGGCACCACAATACAGTATACTGTCAATTGCATAAAAGTAAATGCCAGCATCTCGGCACATTTGGCTAAATTCATTACAGGACAGTTACAGTACGATAGCATGTATGGTCTTCTGACACAAGACTTAGCCCCTGGGCATCTTCTCAAACACGGCAAAAATACAGTACACATATAACCAATGGTTACAAAGAACGTTGACAAAACACAACATTGAGGGTGTACAACGTGAAATTTCCTCATCAAAGTGCCTCATGGTACTGTTCCTTAAGTCAACCCACGGTAAATTATTCTTGCAGCTCGCTCTCGATTTTGACTGGTGTGTTGTCTCAGTTTTTCTCCCAATGTTGTATTGTTAAACGTTTTGAGAAATATGTCTTTGTTTGTGATACTGACGAATGGTTTTTGGGAACTGGGCCCACCTGAATCACTTATCATGTGTTTAGCATCGAGAAAGCTAAAATACTATAGTATTATTACCTCTGCTATTAGTTTCTTGATCGGATATCCTTATTGATTTCATGTTATTGGTTCGTCGGATGGCAAAAAATACCTTTATCCATGATTGAAGGTGAGCGCGGGGCGTCCCCCGCTGAATCAGCTCGCCAAAAATTAACGAAAATTAATCTCAGCATATTTCGGATGGGACTACATTTCTCCATGAACTTCTGAGTTATCCGGGAAGCGTATTTTCCTACTCACGTACAAATAGGGGAAAAAATCTTGACTGACCTTGGCTGCGCTGTTTTTTTTGACTCTCAAGAACCGGTCATAAGAGTCATTTGTTAAGAGACACTGGCGAGCTGCGTTGTGCGTGAAACCTCATGCACAGTTTCTTACTGAAAGACGTTGTTTTCTTGCCATTACTTGGCGTTACGCCATTTTTTTAGTCATCATTGAAGCGCCCTCCTGAAAAGCAGTACTTGAAGACATTTGCTTACATATTGTATTCTGTGATAATGTTGGGGTGGAAAGCTTTTTCTTAGGGCAATGCCCACCCGGAGAACCCCCCCTGTACCACGCCTCCGGCCTCTTTGGCGCCCCCTAGCGATATTGCGCCCTTAGCATTTGACTATACTGCCTATAGAACGGCAGGCTCTGTTGGTGTATCTGTCATGTGACTTGACTGCAGCATTTAACTTATTTCTTTCTCTTACCTGTGTCACCCGGGCATCTGGCGCGTCAGTGTCCCCCTCCGCCTCAGTCACCACTCCACTTAATAGGGATTCCCCAATATTGCCGCCAGTCTCTCATCAAGAGGGGTCAGCTCCGTGTCCCCTTTCCCCTTTCCCCACCCGTGGCAGACACACTCTGGCGATGGAGCGCTAGACGTTTTTTTGCCTCGACTTTGATGTCCGACCATTTATTTTTTATTTCGGCCACGGTCCGAGGTGTGTGAGGCTACAGCATTTACGGCGTCTGCCACCGTTTGCCACTCAGTGCCTTTTTGGCATTAGTAATGCCCACACTGTGCCCTCCAAACAACATTTTTCTCCTCTTTTCCACCTCGCCAACGATAACTTCTACTTCACATTGAGTGAAGTTACGTTTTTTTGATTTCCTCTCTGTGTTTGCCATGATTTCGCATCAATGAATATTAACTTGGTGGGCGTTTCCGGACTATTTATTTATGGGCGTGTCATGAAGCCGCAAAGCTGCGCTACATTTAGAATTGATTGTGATTTATTAAGGGAAAAATCCGTAGGATGTGCGTGCGCACGGTTTTATAAATCCGAAATATTTCTGTGCGTACGCAGTCCTATGTTTCATCCGTACGCCACTTCTGACGCAAATCCTACGCAAAGTTTTATAATGAGGCCCCTGATCTGTTGAAAAGAGATGGTATTCATCCCTCCCGGGGATGGTGCTGCTCTCTATCTAGAAATTTGGCAAATAGTCTTAAGCTGAAACATACAAACAGGCCCAGATCAGGACCGCAGACAAACTGGCTAAACCGACCGTCTGCTAGCTCACGTCACAGAACTCAGATAATTCACAGCACATAGAAACTCTTTCACCTAGATATTATCACATAGCGACGTGTCGTACCTCAAACTAGTAAATACAAAAAACTTCCGAAACCTTTTAAGGTAAAAATTTAATTGATGTTCAAAAATTAAAATACAGATAAATCAATAACAAATGATAAAGCTTGGTTACTGAATATATATCTATTTCTTCAAAAGCACTTATTGTAAATGAAATATCACAGACAATAACTAGACTTGCTGTGTTGACAGAACCTGGCTAAAACCAGACGATTACATTACTTTAAATGAATCTAGTCCTCAAAGGTTATGATTATCGACACGAATCCTCGACAGAAAGGCAAAGGGGAGGTGTTGCTGTATTTATAGTCATCAGATCATTCAAAAGATTTCAAAATCATTCCTTTGGTGATGGTGCTTATGTAACATTATGTAAAGTTGACATTTGTGCTGGCTACTGTATACAGGCCACCCGCCAGGGCACCATCCGACTTATCCAAAGAATTCTGAGTTTCTATCAAGTTAGTACTGGCTGCGGATAAAGTCCTTGTTGTTGGTGATTTTAATATCCATGTAGATAATAATAAAGACGCATTGGATTGGCTTTGCAGACATTTTAAACTCTATTGGAGTTAGACAACACGTGTCAGGACCCCTCATTGTCTGTAATCATCCCTAGATCTAATACTGTCGCATGGATTGATATTGATGCTGTTGAAATTCTACAGCAGAGCGATGATAATAATCAATCATTATTTAGTCTCATGTAAATACAATTAGCCAAGGCTACAAACCACCACCCAGCCATAAATATTGTAAAACATCACGTCTACACAAAGATTGCTTTATAAATAATCTCCGCCGGAGTTTCATCGCCTTAGTATACCTGACAACTTAGAAGAACTCGATGCTTCAAACAGAAACTATTGGCTCTCTCTTTTCAGCACATTAGATGGCCGCTCCTTTACGTCTAAAGAAGATTAAGGAAACTAATCCAACGCCGTGGTATGATGAGCCACCGGGCTCTTAAAACGAGTCTTTAGAAAAGCTGACGTAGTTGGAAAGAAAACAAACTAGAAGTTTTTCGCCTTTCGTGGAAAGAAAAAATGATTGAGTACGAACGGCTATAAGAAATGGCTAGATCTACTTATTTTCAAATCTCTTAATAGAAACAAACTCATTCCTAGTATTTTATTTGACACAGTGGCTAAATTAACTAGAACAGAGATTCAACTGCTGACGTTTCCATAGAGCACAGCAGTAAGACTTTATGAACTTCTTTACTTGCAAGATTGATAATATTAAGAGAGAAATAAAAACATGCAACCGTCTACAGTTCGCTTCAGCCGTGCACCTGTATGGTCCCTGAGGTAAAACTAGATCATTCGCCGCTATAGGAGAGGAAGAATATCTAAACTTATCAAATCATCAAAATCAACGACAATGTATGTTAGACCAATGCGACTAAACTACTGAAAGAATGCTTCCAGAGGTCGTAGGCCCATTCGTGATATAATTAATTCATCTTAACCCTAGGATACGTGCCAAAAACCTTTAAGCAGGCTATATTAAAACCTCTTATTAAAAAACCTCAACTAGATCCGAGAGATTAGTAAATTACAGGCAATCTCGAATCTACTTTTCTGTCAAGATACTAGAAAAGGCAGTTTCACAAACTGTGCTCCTTTTTAGAAAGAATGGAATCTGTGAGGATTTCCAGTCAGGATTTAGACCATACCATAGTACTGAGACTGCTCTCGTTAGAGTTACAAACGATCTACTCCTATCATCCGATCGTGGCTGTATTTCTCTATTAGTGTTATTAGATCTCAGTGCTGCTTTTGACACTATCGATCACAACATTCTTTAAAAAGACTTGAAAACTATATTGGCATTAGTGGAATTGCTTGGCATGGTTCAAATCGTACTTATCTGACCGTTATCAGTCGTAGTAGTTAATGAAGAGATGTCGTATCGATCACAAGTTAAATATGGAGTACCACAAGGCTCAGTACTAGGACCGTTGCTTTTCACTCTGTACATGCTGCCCTTAGGAGAGATAATTAGGAAGCATGGTGGTTAGTTTCACTGCTACGCTGAGATACTCAGCTCTATATTTCCTCGCACCCTGACGAAACCTACAAATTCACAAAACTAACAAATGCATAGCTGACATTAAAAAACTGGATGACAAGAAATTTCTTATTATTAAATCAGAAAAAACTGATCCTAATCTTTGGACCAAAAACTTCCTCACGAAAAACCTTGAATACTCTCTAACACTTTACGGGTGCTCCATTAAATCTTCGTCCTCAGTTAGGAACCTGGGTGTGCTCTTTGATACCAATCTTTCATTTGAAAGTCATGTTTCTAGTATCTGTAAAACCGCCTTCTTCCATCTAAAAAATATATCTAAATTACGACATATGCTCTCATGACAAATGCGGAACAGTTGGTTCATGCATTCATGACCTCAACTAGATTATTGTAAACGCTCTACTGGTGGGTTGTTCTGCTCGGCTTTTAAACAGACTACAGTTGGTCCAAAATTGCGGCAGCTAGAGTTCTTACTAGAACCAGAAGTATGACCATATTAGCCCAGTTCTGTCAACATTACATTGGCTCCCTATTAAACATCGTATAGATTTTAAAATCTGCTACTTACTTATAAAAGCTCTTATGGTTTAGCTCCAGTACCTAAGTGAGCTCTTAATGCATTATAGTCCTTCACGTTTATTGCGATCTCAGAATTCAGGCAGTTGATAATACCCAGAATATCAAAATCAACTGAAGGCGGCAGATCCTTTTCCTATTTAGCACCTAAACTCTGGAACAATCTTCCTAGCATTGTTCGGGAAGCAGACACACTCTGTCATTTTAATCTAGACTAAAAACACATCTCTTTGCTCTTGCATACACATAACACATTATCAATACATTAAACATTTTTCAAATCCGTTAAGGATTGTTACGCTGCAATAATTAGGTCGGCCGGAACCGAGAACATTTCCTATAACTAGATATACCTGTACATCAGAATAAGAATGGCATCTACGCTAATATCTGTCTCTCTGCTTATCCTGAGTTTGCCGGGTGCTGGATCCAGGCCGTATCCAGATCAGATGGAGAACCTGTGTCTGGACTGACTACTACAACGTAGCCCAGGAGACAATGGGCCTACAGATCCAGTTCTGGCTGCACCTATAATTCAGATTTTTAATCCCCGTATCCGCTTACATATATTTATTATAATCTATTTTTAATCTCTATAATAAAAATGTATAATTCAGATTTTGATCTCCATATCCATTTACATATATTATATATATCTTCCAAGGGGTTTTTTCCCTCCTAGGACTTTTTTCCCAGTGTTAGCACGCTGGGTTTTTTCCTAGGGGTTTTTTTTCCACCCCTGGGAGTCAGCCGACATTGCTTAATGTAGCACCATCTTGTATATGTTACATATTACCACGCTTGTTTGTACAGCTTATCTTTAACCACTTCCCTTTTTTCTGTGCTTCTAATATGTAAAGCTGCTTTGAAACAATTACCAATTGTAAAAGCGCTATATAAATAAATTTGACTTGACTTGACTAAGGTGATGTTATTACAGTGTATTTTACACAAACAAGTACTGAGTAATATTAATTAAGTACTATGTACTTACTATAGGGTTAGGGTTAGTTGCTTGTAATTATGCATAATTTACTATATTACTATACTAAGTAATGTAACGTGTAACTAACTATGTCACCTTAAAATAAACTGTTACCAAATAAACTTGAAGCGTTATGAGAACAAAGTTGGAATGTTATAAAGTTGTGAGGAAGGTAACATCAAAGGGGACATTCTTATAAGGCAAATAATGTGGCTTAATGAACTTAAAAATAAAGGAGAACAATTTCTCTCATATTCCCATAGTCAATTACACTGTCTATTACATAAAACAAAGCTAGACAAGGTAACAATGGAACATGAGGCTATTTATACAAGGGACTAATGACAAACAAGGAACACCTGTGAACAATGAAGACAGAGGACCAATGGCAAGACAGAACTGAAATCACATGATACAAAACATATGGCAAAACAAACAAAGCATAACAAAGAAAACAACCATAAACTGTGAAATGAAACAATACATGACATGAAGCAGCAAATCAGCATATTAGATGATTTCTGAAGGATCATGTGACACTGAAGACTAAAGTAATGATGCAAAAAATTCAATACATTTTAAAATGTATTAAATAGAAAACTTGGTATACTTGGTAAAATAGAACTTGGTATATATGGGAAATTGGTAAAATAGAAAACCGTTGGTGAGCATAAGAGACTTCTTTCAAATGCAAAAAAAAAAAAAAAAAAAAAATCTTATTCACCCCAAGGTTTTGAAAGGTACCCATGGTTACTCCGCTAAGACACCATATGTGCACTTGAGGAGAACAGACTTCATACATCTAAAAATGACTTTGAGGTCATTTGGTCAAATGTCAAAGGAAAAATCAAGCCAGTTCTGAGAAAATTTCTTGCATGTGTGCACTGTGCAGGTGTTGCTTGGTTGTTGTTGTTGTTTTTTAAATGCATTGAAATTCAGTGGATTCAGCTGAATTGAGGCACTTTTGGAAAAATTAGGCTAGAAGTGGCCTATTTTACCTGAATTCATACTACATTTTAAGTCTTCAAATACCTTTTGGGATTATAAAAAGCTAAACTTGAATGTCTTGGTCTATTCTGATGATGTTTTTCCCCATCTACATATGTCAAAATCTAATTCTCATTACCTGTGCCATCGGGTGTGGAGCAGACGAAGGTGGGGAGCATCTTGACGGCTGCAGTTGGGTTAGTGTCTTTGCCCAGTCCTTTACCCATCTCTTTCCTGAACCGCCTGGAGATATCCATCAGGTTCTCATCAGACAGTTGCATGTGGTACAGGTACTTATCCACCTGAGAAAACCAAATGAAAGTCTAAAAATGAAATCTAATTAAATAATTTACTTCTACCAAACAACGCAGAATTACTGGTTTCTGCATATTCATACCCTTTTATTAGTAGTAAAGTTTTTGACAAATATCATTAATACACATTCTCATATAAATGTACAACATGATATGGGGTATGATCATAATTGCAAACTACTATTAATATTATTTGCAGTGTGACATTAGTCTCCACACATTTTCTGCAAGCACTGAATAGCCAGGGTTCTCACAAAATGGAAATGAATTTTATTTAAAATAATTTCATAGAGCACTCAACAACCAAAAAAAAAAAAGCAATTTCTGGGGAGTCACGTGACCTCTCCGAAGATGGCCGCTTAGTTCGTTAGCTCCATGCCAGTTCCTTCTCTTTTTAAAATGTATTTCTTTTATCTCGATTCATTTTCGAAGTATACTGTCCCAACAGCAACAAACAATGTCCGAGACTAAAGAAACGCGCAAATTTCCGCTTTTCATGTCCTCCCGGCCTACCAGAAATGTAAAAAAAAAAAAAAAAAAAAAAAAAGCACATGGAGACGGAGGAGACTTCGTCAGACCAGGCCGAAGTTATGTTGACCGAAATCCGCTCGTTGGGAGCCAGTCTAGGCAGTATTGACGGCAGATTAAGTGCGATTGACAGTCGTTTGGACAATATTTCTACTTCAGTAACCTCAATACAGGAAGCCCTTTCTTATTTGTCTGGCAGAGTGGTGTCAAATGAGACGCGCTTAACGGAGGCCGAATGCAGAATTTCTGCTGCTGTGCTGAGGATGGCATGCTGTCTCACGATAACAAAATTGCGTCTTTGGACAAAGAATTGACTTCACTTAGAGCCAAGGTAGACGACCTGGAGAATCGCGGCAGACGTAAAAACCTACGAATCGTCGGCCTCCCTGAGAAAGCTGAAGGCTCTGAGCCCGAAGATGCTGCCGAAATGGCTGGACCTTACACTTGACTCACATTTTGAGATCGAGAGAGCTCATAGGTCTCTCGGCCCCATCCCGGGAGCAAACCGCCCACCGCAAAGTGTTCTGGTCCACTTCCTACGATACATGGATAAGGAATCGATACTACAGGCAGCGCGGAAAAAATGCAACGTCAACCACGACGGGACACTGAATTGACTTAACTTAAGCTGAACAATGACACTATTGCTTTACAAGAGAAATTAATTCTGTTTGCATCATTCAATATATAAAAGTGACTTTACTGTAAAATCCAGCAAAATTAATATATAATATATATATATATATATATATATATATATATTCTCGATTAAGAAAACTTTAATTCCTTTTAAAAAAGAAAATCTTAAGCAATAACTTGTTTCTTAAATTAGCTTAATGAAATTAAGCTTAAATGAACTGACAGTATCAGAAGGACATTGTGAATTGGGACGTCTTTCGCACACTTTTGGAGGTCATCGTAGAACTTATCTTTCTCAGAGTCGCATTTGTCCTCGGTTGGTGCATAGGCTATTACTATTGTTGTTGCTAGATTGCCTACGAAGTTTGCCACCATTATTCGTTCAGATATCTTCACCATAGAGCTGAGACTCTTTGAAAGTCTAGTGTTCATTAGGATGCCTATTCCACCTTGACCCTCTGGTGTTGCTGAGGAATAGTCAAAACGGCAGGTGTTTCCATCTTCGAAGCATCTCCGTGTGTGTGTCGACTTGTTGATTCGTTTGCCACCGATGTTCTTGTATGGCGACGATTTCTATTCCATTTTCGATACACCCATGAATTAGCTGACGTAGTTTGCCGGTCTTCTTGAGTGTTCGAACGTTGTAAGTTGATATTATTGTGGCCGACCTTGGTATAAACGGGGCCTTCAGGTTTGTGTTTTGTAGATGTTGTTGTTTTTGTCTTCGAATGACCGTTGCATTATCGAGAGCATTTGCATGCCCTGTCATAGGCTGAGATCTCTGGTAAGATTTCAAGCAGCGACCAAACGAAAACGAGTTTTTGTTGCCCGGAATGGGTGCTGCTTTTGTTGATTTCGGAATCATGGAGGGTTTTTACTCAAATTCGGGTGATTAGCCCGTGATTTGAAACCTGGTGCGAGGTAGGGACTGGCTGTATGGTTGCACCGACGTGTCATGATCACTAGTGGGAGTGCCCTAATCAGCCACTAGAGGGCACTCCAACCCGGACTCTTGTTTTCACCCCTTGGACTTCATTTCCCATAACCCACTTCCCGGACTCATTATCCCGTTCATTGCACCCAGCTGTTTTGTGTCATCATTAGTGTCTGCCTATTTATACCCGGTTTGTTTTCTGCTTTGGTTATGGTGTTTTCATGTATGGTTTTCCTTGTCTCTGTTTTGGTTTTTGGTTTTCGTGTTTCTTGTTTTTTTTGTATGGACTGTCTTTATGGATTTTGACCCTTGCCTGTCTGTGGATTACGTTCTGGATTTCCCCATTAAATGCTGCACATGGATCTTACCTTCTCGTCTCTGTGCAATCCGTGACAGAAAACACCATCGCTAATAGATCCAGCAGCATGAGCTTCCGGATTCTTCCGCCAGCCACCATGAGGGAGCGGATGGCTCGACTGCGGGCGTTGACGGCTCTACGACAAGAGGAATGGGAGGTAGGGTGCTTTGCCCAGACTTTTTGGACGATGGCGATGGGGCTAAATTATAATGAGGCAGCTCTTAAGGAGATTTTTAATGGGTGTCTTAAGGACCCTCTGCCTCAATGGGAGTTGGAGGGGCTTCAAATCCTGGATTTTTGAGGCTTTGTCAATTACCTCTCCCATAGGAGCCATTGGGCAACACCTGCTCAGCGTGAGTCCGCTCCAAAGCCAGCTCCAGCCCGTGAGTCCGTTCCAGCTAGTGTGTCCGTTCCAGCCAGTGAGGCCGCTCCAGCCAGTGAGTCCGCTCCAGAGCCCGCTCCAGTCCGTGAGTTTGCTCCAGAGCCCACAGAGGAGGTGGGCACAGAGTCACCACCTCACCCACGCAAGAGGAGGAGGAGGAGGAAGAAGAAGACTTCTTCCATCCTTCAAAGCCCGGAGGCCTTCCTAGAGCTCGTGATAGGCCTGGAGACCACCCCAGAGGCCGTTCTTGCGTTTCCCAAGCGCCTTGCCCTGCCGCCACCACCCAGGCCATCTGCCCTGCCGCCGCCGCTGCACAGGCCATCAGTCCTGCTGGAGTCCGCCTGGTCAGTTCCTCCAGCACTGCCCTGGCAATCAGCCAGGACTCCAGACCTGCTGGAACCCGCCTGGTCAGTTTTCCAGCGCCGCCCTGGCAATCAACCAGGACTCCGACCTCACTAGAGCCCCCATGGTCTGTTCCTCCGGCTCCCCCCTGGCCTTCAGTCGGGGACTCTGGACCTGGCCCGCCATCCCTCCCCCGATCCTCCTCCAGTCCACCTCCCTCCTGAGATTTTGTGGTTTTGTTTTTTTTTTTTCGTCTGGTGGAGCGTCTGGTAGCCGCTCCTTTGAGGAGGGGTACTGTCATGATCACTAGTGGGAGTGCCCTAATCAGCCACTAGAGGGCACTCCAACCCGGACTCTTGTTTTCACCCCTTGGACTTCATTTCCCATAACCCACTTCCCGGACTCATTATCCCGTTCATTGCACCCAGCTGTTTTGTGTTTCATCATTAGTGTCTGCCTATTTATACCCAGTTTGTTTTCTGCTTTGGTTATGGTGTTTTCATGTATGGTTTTCCTGGTCTCTGTTTTGGTTTTTGGTTTTCCCCATTAAATGCTGCACATGGATCTTACCTTCTCATCTCTGTGCAATCCGTGACATGACAGTAGTGGATTTGGTTCTTCGAAAATCCGGCCAGACAGGTCAGCACAACATTCTTGAATGAATAATTTATTAGATGCACACCGGTCTGTCATTGTAGGGACATTGACTTTACATTTTCACGCCCCTAAACATTGGCCACCCTCCAGCGTCTCTACACCTTCCAATGTCCAGTGCTTGAGAGCCGCAAGTCAGGGCCCAAAAGAACATACACATTCTGTAATTTGATTGTGAACAAGAAAAACATCAAGATACACATTCAAAGACTTCTCTCATCAGAAAATACAGATGTAACAGTAAATCATCACCTTCCATCCCAGTGCATAGACTGTAATAAGGGCATTTTCGCTGTTGGAAGAACTTCTGGATTTTGAAACAGACGCTGACGCTGGAGGGTGCACAGACGCTGATGCTGGAGGGTGCACAGGACCTGAAGCTGAAGGGTGCACAGGAGCTGACACTGGAGGATGCACAGACGCTGGAGGGTGCACAGGAGCTGACGCTAGAGGGTGCACAGACGCTAACGCTGGAGGGTGCACAGACACTGATGCTGGAGGGTGCACAGGAGCTGAAGCTGGAGGGTGCACAGGAGCTGAAGCTGGAGGGTGCACAGGAGCTGAAGCTGGAGGGTGCACACTGATGCTGGAGGGTGCACTGATGCTGGATGGTGCACGCTGCTGGAGGGTGCACAGACTGGAGGTGCACAGATCTGGAGGGTGCACAGACGCTGACGCTGGAGGGTGCAGAGACGCTGAGTTTTGCTGAGTTTTCTTATAATTGCACAATGGCAGCAGTGATGATGGCTTTTTAAACATTACCGTGGCACCTGTACATTTTATACAAAGAGAAATTCAGGTTTACAAAATACTCATGCATACTTATTTGTTCAAAATTAAAACAGTAGACAAATTAACATTGGAATAAATTGTGTAACTAGTTAATTGTGTTACTAGTGGACAATTTGTAAATTTTACAAGATCTGCAACATTTATTGAAACCTTTATTTATTGACAAATACCTCCGTGTTTAACAGCTGTCTTCTCATGGGTTTGCATATATGTCACAACAACACATGTATCCACTTGCTACAGAACTTGCATTTGTAGTTTGGGCCTTCAGAAATTGGATTTTGCAATATTCCTTCCCTACAAACTGTTGGAAGCAAATTAATTAAGAATTTTATTTTTTACACACATCAACATTTAATCAAAAACACTTTCCAAAAGAGTCATGTTCTCTAAAGGTGTATTACACCAACATCATTTCAGTAAGCTCATTAAGTTCTCTATTCAGGCTAAAGTTGAAGAGTAAAATGGAGAAAATTCAATTAAATTTATATTAATTTAAATAAAGATGCATTTTCACATTTGTCTGGATTAGTGTGGAAATGGCCTAAATTAATACCTCCAACAATGCAAACATTTTCATTTTTATGTGTGGGATATGTGGGAAAAAGAATAATGTTTACAAATTGCATGTTACAGATAGGGCTCCCAAATTATGCTATTGTTAATTAACCTTAACGTTAATTAATACACCACATTGTAAACCTCAGTTCAGCCGGCCACTTATGTTATTTCATTAACGTACAGCTAACGCTAAACTAATTTATTCTACATTTCAGTTCGACATATATAAGTAAGCAATAGTTATTACCCCACCAGAACGTAAAAATATTGCTTACTTAACAATGCTGAGAGGAAGTTTAAGATTTAATAGATTATCAACTCCAGTAAACAATACCAATACGTCTTACTACTGTATGAAAATGATTTTTACACTTCAATTTAACAGTTATCTCTGGAAATATACGTACCGTTGGCTCTATACCAGCTGCCATCTTGACGTTTTGACTTCTTGTGTGGTTCTGTGTGATATGGACAACTTTCTTGTTATGCCCCTCTCTTGCACTCTTGTAGTCTGCAGACAGACCCCTCGAGACAGAGCGCATTTAGTATAATCTGAAAACCACGCCCACTGGTAAAACCCGCCACAAGTAAAAAACCCAGAAATAAGTTTTTATAAGCTGTCGACCCCAAAAAAACGAACTATAAGAAATACACTGGAGAATACACTGGAGGGGAAAGTAATCGACGACAATATATGCAAACAAACAAAAACAAACCATTCATTATTTTTAACCATGTCAAAGAATTATTTCACCTGTCACCGATTACATTCGCCTCCAGTGTATTTCTTATAGTAATATGACCCGTTGCGCTCTGTCTCACTGCCTGTATCCACTTTTGTGTCCTTAAACATTATATTTTTGGGGGGTTGACAGCTTATAAAAACTTATTTCTGGGTTTTTTAGCTTGTTAGCTGTACACCTTGTCACACAGCAGCTTTTAGGCATTGTTCTGTTTTTTGTAATAAGTCAGAAAAGGCAAGGAGGCAGCCTCAACCAATACAAAGTCAATGGAGACGGTTGGATTTTTTTCCCCCCCCCCCCCGATGGGTGTGGTTTTCAGATTGACGCGTGTCGCTCTGTCTCTATGGGGTATCTTAATTTTATGCTCGATGCCAGTCGGGTACAGTGACCTAAATTTTGTTCTTCTAGGTGTGCCTTGTCATTTGGGGACGAGGCTGGGGGAGGGAGGGAGGTTTGGGTTTTTCACTATGTTCTGTTTTGTGTGTTAAAATGCAAAACTCTTTTTCGTTGGATTTACTTCTGTCTCAGACATGCTTCAGCTCTAAGTTACAGTTTTTTTTAGTTTTATCTATGGAATAGAAGGGCTTGGTCATGTGATTAAGAGGAAAAAAATATTAACTTAACTTATCTTAAAAAGCAGAGGACTACTATCGCTATGCTTCAAGAGACACATTTATCTGACTCAAAACACTTGAAATTAAGCAAGACTGGGTAGGCCAATATATTTTTCATCTTGTAAAACAAATACAAGAAAGAGGGGCACTATAATTTTAATCAATAAACATTTGCCCTTTATTTTAGAGCATCAAGTCAATGACCCTGATGGAAGATATATTCTAATTACAGGCACAGTACATGGGCAATCTCTTACTATAATTAATATATATGCTCCAAACGAGGACTCACTTAAATTTATATCTAAATTCTTCTTATGTTTAATCATATTGTAAGGGCAAGGGGGCAAATTGTGTCATGGATCAGAAAATGGATAAATCGGAGGCCGGCATTATTGATGTTTGGAGTTTAATGATGGCAGCAAAGAGTACACTTTTTACTCTAATCCTCATGGCTCTTATTCTAGATTACATCCTGATTCCTACTCGCTGCCTTCACGCCATATCTTCCTGCCAAATTGGTTCAATTGTCCTATCTGATCATGCTCCGGTTTATTTGGATATGATTTTAGGCAAGCACAGGACCACCAGGATCTGGAGATTAAACTCTTCCATGTTGACTGATCTAACATTTTGTGAATCGGTACGGGAATGGTTTAAGAATATTGGACAGATAATGAAATTCACCCGTATCACCTGCAACCCTCTGGGATGTTGCTAAAGCTACGATCCGGGGACAAATTGTGTATCGTATACTTCTGCGCACAAAAGGCCTGGTCAAAAAAGACAGGAATTAGAACGAGAAGTAAAAGTCTGTACTGGAGTGTTTACATAGCACAGCTCCTAATCACAAGAACTGGACCCAACTATGTTGAGTCAGAGCGGAACTTAATTTGGATCACACAAATCACATCAAGAAACTTCTCTTTCTCTCCAAACAAAAGTACTATGAATATGCAAATAAATCTGACAGGTTATTAGCCCATCAAATAAAGAAAAAACTAATTGAGAACAATTAAATCATTGAAGACACCAG
Organism: Culter alburnus; assembly: GCA_028476615.1. Lineage (NCBI taxonomy): Eukaryota > Metazoa > Chordata > Actinopteri > Cypriniformes > Xenocyprididae > Culter > Culter alburnus. The sequence continues at coordinate 19,941 of JAOTNS010001952.1, read as the reverse complement.
ATGGCTCAGTCACATAAACCATGGTTTAATTAAAATTTATTTAAACATTTTATGAAATATTATATAAATCACAAATTACTGCTGAGCAGTCTGATATCACTGAATTCTTAGACAGACTTCCCCTTACAGCCGTCTCTGGATAAGATACTTTTTAGACTCGCCTTTGTCACCAGAAGAAGTTTTTAGTTCAATTCAATATATGCCCTCCAATAAATCTCCAGGCCCTGACGGCTTTCCTTGTGAAATTTATAGTGTTTTGGCTAGATATCTCCCATATTTTAATGCCCGCCCTTCAAAATTTATTAGATCATGGAGTAGCCCCCGTATCATAGAGCACAGCATCAATTTTTTTAATTCCCAAAAAAGATAAAGATCCTCTAGAGTGCGCTTGCTACAGGCCAATAAGTCTTCTGAATGCTGATTACAAAATACTGGCCAAAGTATTAGCTCGCAGGCTCGAAAATGTGTTACCACGTATCATTAAACCAGATCAGACAGGATTCATAAAATCACGCTTTAGCACAGATAACATACGTTGATTTTAAATGTTATAAATTCAACTCAAGCATGCAAACGTCCTGCCCTTATAATTTCTCTCGATGCTGAAAAAGCTTTCGACCGAGTTGAATGGGAATTTCTCTTTGCCATCCTCAAGAAATTTAATTTGGGCCCAAAATTTATTGAACTGATAAAATTGCTCTATGCTAGTCCTCAGCCTACAATGACCACAAACGGGCTGACTTCAAAACACTTTTGCATTGAAAGAGGGACGAGGCAGGGATGTCCTCTTTCACCCCTGCTCTTCGCCCTTGTAATCAAGCCTCTTGCCGAGTTAATAAGACAATGTCAAAATTTTTTCGGAATAAAGATAGGAGACGAAGAGCACCGGATTTCCCTTTATGCAGATGACGTCCTGCTATCATCTCTGAACCTGAAAAGTCAATTCCTACAATATTAAGAAGTATCTCAGATTATAGCAACTTATCTGGATATAAAATAAATTTATCTAAATCTATGACACTTCCTCGTAATATTTCTACTTCAATTGACCTTTCATCTCTCTCACCTTTCAAAACAACAACAAATGGTTTTAATTATCTTGGTATCTTTATTACACCAGTATTGGATGATCTATTTAATAAAAACTACACTCCTCTTGTTGATTTGATCAAAAAAGACCTTAATACTTGGCGTACACTCCCCATTTCCATTTTGGGTAGAATAAATGTGATAAGAATGAATATTTTCCCTAAATTTTTATATTTATTTCAATCCCTTCCATGTTTCCATGGTTGGCTAACCCTTTTGCAAAGATATAATAAACACTTTTCTAAATTTATTTGGAACCACAAAATGCCTCGTATCAGTTTTAACAAATTAACGAAACCAAAAGATTAGGGAGGTGTTGATTTACCAAACTTTCAGTTTTATTATTGGTCAGCACAGGTGAAGCACATGGTCAGTTGGTATAATGAAAGGACTGACTCTATGTGGCTTAACATGGAAGCAACGACATGTGCTCCCCTTCCAATAAAATTTCTGCCTTTCATTTCATTCTTCTTCAAATGTATTTCAAAAAAACTTTACTATTTCAAACACTCTTCTGGCATGGAGAGATGTCAGAACATATCTTAAAATCCCACCCAATCTTACCTTGCTATCTCCTATTGCTCTTAACCCTGATTTTCCCATTTCTTTGCATAATATAGGTCTTTCAGTCTGGTTCAAATTGGGGATCTCAAAAATATCTTGCTTTTTTTTAGGTAAAACATTAAAGTCTTTTCAACAATTATCATATCAATATAACATACCCAATTTCATTTTTTCAAATATCTTCAGTGCATCACTTTTAAAACCTTTGTCTGATAATGGCAAATTGAGATTTGAACTTACTTGCGTTGAACAGATTGTGACAAATCCATTTCTAAAGGGTTAATATGTTATATATGATGCTTTGTCTGACACATGTACTTCCTCCTTAGAGAATCTGAAGAGTGTTTGGGAAAATGATTTAGGTCACAGAATCGATAACACAGATTGGTCTGCTGTATGTAATAATTTGTACTTCATTGGGGGTTCATGAACTTAACTATAGGTTTATTAACAGAACCTATCTCACACCATTGCTTCTAAAAAAGATTTATAGAAACTCCTCTTGGGGGGGGGGTTTTTACACACACTTTTACACACAGTATATTAATTTTATACAGTTTGATGTATGAACAATGATCCATTCATCTTGCCATTTGTTGATAACCTATAAGATACTATGGTAGTTTCTTGGCAGACAACTAACCATCCAGTGCAGTTTCATTCACACAGCACTGGTTAACCAAACAAAGGTGAGTCCTGGGCGTCAGTTTGATAATAGAATACATTTGATAGTCTTGTTTATAATCAAACTTTATATTAAACAGGGCTTATGTATTTAGAAAATTATTTTGTGATTCCACTTGCCATGACCATATTTGGGGTTTCCTGCCGCCATGCTGACTTGGGGGGTTGGCGCACTTTGCTGCTTCCCAGTCTGCACAAAGTTTTTGCGGTGATTCAATTAAGGCCGTGTTTCATGTTACAGTTGAATTCACATAAAATATTTGTATGATTGTGATTCAAAGCCCCTCTGTGATGTACATTCAGATGTTTCGTTGATTATTTTTCTTTACTTAAGCTACTTTTAATACCTGTAATTTTCTCTCTTTCCCAGCGTTGTGCATTGCTGCCGCATGCTGTTTATATGCTGCACAAGTCCTCATATATTGCCATTTGTGTAATCTTTTATCCAATCAATGTTCTGTATTACGCATGAGATCGCATTACAGCGAAGAATACAAATGTCACAAAATTACATGACACTTTAAACCAGAACAATTTCATTAAAATATATTTAAGAGATTCTCTACTCTGGCATGAGGAACATGCTTTATGCTTTACTGTTATATGTTCTTAAAATGTGTTTTGTGAAAAGTATATTTCCCAGTCTGCATGAGACGTCACAGCACGTTGTGCATTGCTGCCACACGCTGTTTATATTAGGGCTGTGTATTGCCAAGAATCTGGCGATACAATACGTATCACGATACAGGGGTTACATATTGTGATATATTGCGATATTGTCTTTTTTTAGAAAGAGGATCTAATTTAAAAAAACGGTCATAAAGAACACAACACCATATGCATAAAACCTGAAAACAACTTTATTTTATGAAATCAATACTGTATCATTTGCATTTATATCACTAATCACTATTTTGTGCAATATAAGGGAAAGTGAAGTGCCCTTGAAAGATCAAGCTGACGAAGTTCTGACAAAGCTGAAGGGCAAAGCACGTGATGTAGTAAAAGTTGGACTGAGAAGTAACTCATTGATTGACCTCAGTGATGGTCCAAATCCAATTTTTGACCTGCTCAAGCAACATTGCAGTGATACTGTGTATTCGTGCATGACTTTGGCAGATTTTTATGCCACATTGCCTTTGAAAAATGAGAAACCATTTGACTACTCGATAGGGCTGAAACGATTAGTCGACATTATTGACAGTGTCGACAATAAAAAATTGTCGACAAATATTTTTGTTGTCGAATAGTCTCTTGATCTCATACTGTCATGAATGTGGCTCCCTCGTCTCATCCTCCGGACCGCCGGAGGGAGCCATCACCGGAATACTGAATCTCATTCGGACTCCATTACCCATAGGCCCTCATTCCTGGGACTGATTGCACACACACCTGCACGGCATCACACACACCCTATATAACACACACACTTGCATTCATACATCGCGAAGTCTTGATTTGCTACGGTGGTCATTTCTGAGCGTTATTCCCTGGACTGTTATTTCGTTGTTACTTGGACTGTTACTCTCTGCTGAACCTTTGCTGCCTACCCCGATCTCTGCCTGTGCCCTGGACTGTGTTTGTTTGCCGCCTGTCTTGATCTCTGCCTGTGACCCGACTCTGCTTCTCTGCTGCCAGCCTCGACCCCCTGCCTGTCCCTGTTCACGGTACTGCTTTGCCCTTGTTTGTAAACACTGCTGTGTTTTAATAAAAAGCTGCAAATGGATCCACACTCTGTTGACCCTTCATTACAGAAGACTTCGCCACCCAGTGATCCAGCAGCTCTAATGCAAATTTCCTCCGAGCTCTCAGCTCAAGCCAACCAGCTAGCGATGCATCATCATCAGCTGAGTCGACTAACTTCATTAACGGAGGAACTAGTAAAGACTCTACAGGGCCTACGGCTCAATCCCACCGAGGTCGCCACGCCGCCTCCCATGGCGTCTGCCACACCAACACTCCCGTCTCCTTCCGCTGTCAATCCCCGCTTGGCCCTTCCCGAGAAGTTTGACGGTACCCCGGCCAAATGTAAGGGCTTTCTGCTACAGTGCTCCCTGTATGTTAACCAACAGCCCTCTCTGTATACCACCGAGATGAGTAGAATATCATTTGTCTGCTCTTTACTGACGGGTAAGGCTTTGGACTGGGCTACTGCTGTTTGGAGGAATGACAGCTCGGTATTCCCCACTTTCACTGAGTTTCTGCAACAATTCAGAGAGGTGTTCGAACATCCTGCAGGCGGTCAGAGTCCAGGTGACCAGTTAATCTCTCTCACGCAAGGTAAAACAACAGCCTCTGAATATGCCCTGCAATTCCGCACTCTAGCAGCTCAAACTAACTGGGTGGAGGATACACTGAAACTGCTGTTTCGTCGAGGGTTATCGCTGGAATTACAAGCAGAACTCGCTTGCCGCGATGAGGGAAGCTCGCTAAACACATTTATCGAACTTGCTATTCACATTGATAATCTCCTTCGTACCAGGCGTCCTGCACGGAGTCCCAGCGCAACCAACATTGCCCCCGAAGCCATGCAAATCGGATACACTCCGCTTCTGCCGGAGGAAAGAGAGAGGAGGCGGCAGATGCATCTCTGTCTGTACTGCGGCCAGGCTGGCCACGTCAAGGCTAACTGTCCAGTTCGACCTACATCAACCAGCTCCCGGGCGGTGAGTTCTCCTCTTACCTCTGATTACGCATCTAACTGCCTCAAAATTCCTGTCCAGATCACCTTTCATGAACGGAACATACTCACTCACGCCCTGCTGCTGGATTCTGGAGCTGCGGGGAACTTCATGTCTGACACGTTCATTAAAGATCACCATATCCCCTTAACTGACTGCCACTTTCCCTTAACAGTGGAGGCGCTAGACGGGAAACCCATTGGAGGAGGAAAGATCGCTCATATCACCGACGAACTTAAACTCCAAGTAGGAATCCTTCATCAAGAACCCATCCGCTTCTACGTCATCCACTCACCTAACAAACCCCATCATCCTTGGTATACCATGGCTTCGTATCCATAACCCGCATATCTCCTGGAAGGAGGGTCAAATCCTGCAGTGGGACACTCTTTGCCATCAGAACTGTTTAAAACACGTCACTCCTTTACCCATTCGCTGTGGAAATACAGGAAACCATCCCTGGACAGCTTGACATCCCAGCTGAGTACACAGACCTGGCCATAGCCTTTAGCAAACAAAAAGCTACAGAGTTACCACCTCACCGACCTGGAGACTGCGCTATAGACTTGCTACCCGACACCTCGCCTCCCAAAGGCAGAATTTTTCCCCTGTCACAACCAGAGTCCGCGGCCATGAAAGCTTACATTGAGGAGGAACTAGCCAAAGGTTTTATTCGACCATCCACGTCCCCAGCATCATCAGGGTTCTTCTTTGTTAAAAAAAAAGGATGGAGGTCTGAGACCCTGCATTGACTATCGAGGTCTGAACGAGATCACAGTCAAGTTTCGCTACCCATTACCATTAGTACCTGCCGCTCTGGAGCAACTAAGACAAGCCAGATACTTCACGAAACTCGACCTCCGCTGTGCCTACAACCTCATTCGGATACGTGAGGGGGACGAATGGAAGACGGCATTCTCCACAACCACCGGTCACTATGAGACCCTTGTTATGCCGTTCGGGCTCTCCAACAGTCCATCCGTCTTCCAATCCTACATTAATGATGTGTTCAGAGACATGTTGAACCGTTGGGTTATCGTCTACATCGACGACATCCTCATATATTCCAATACACTGGAGGAACACATACAACATGTTCGGGCCGTGCTACAAAGACTCATCCAACACCAGTTATACGCAAAAGCAGAGAAGTGTGAGTTCCACCAGACTTCAACCTCCTTCCTGGGGTATGTTATCAGTCAAGACGGCATCGCAATGGATGACACGAAGGTGAAAGCCGTACTGGACTGGCCGAAACCACGCACGCTAAAGGAACTACAGAGATTCCTGGGCTTCGCTAATTTCTACAGACGGTTTATACGAGGCTTCAGCAGCGTTGCAGCCCCTTTAACTTCCATGACTAAGCGCCACACATCTCGGCTGCACTGGTCCCCAGAGGCAGAGGCGGCTTTTAAAGGATTGAAGGAACGGTTCACTACAGCTCCCATACTCCGTCATCCCGATCCTGAAAGGCCCTTCAGTAGAGGTTGATGCCTCCAGCACGGGCATTGCCATTCTCTCCCAACGCCAAGGTACCCCAGAGAAAATGTTTCCTTGTGCTTTTTACTCCAGAAAGTTATCCGCGGCTGAACGTAATTATGATGTGGGAGATCGTGAATTGCTGGCAATGAAGGCGGCGCTGGAAGAATGGCGTCATTGGTTGGAGGGAGCCCAGCATCCGTTCACGGTACTCACGGACCATAAAAATCTATAGAGTCCCCCAGCAAACGGCTTAAAACCCTCGCCAGGCTCGGTGGGCAATGTTCTTTACTCGCTTCCAGTTCAAGGTGACATACAGACCTGGGTCCAAGAACACGAAAGCCGACGCACTATCCCGGCAAGCTGAACACCTAGAACGTACCGAACACGCAGAACATATCATTCCTGACACTCTGCTTCTCGCACCCATCCAGTGGGATGTAATATCCGAGATCACACAGGCCAACGAACAGTCTGCTCCTCCAACTACATGTCCCCCTAACCGTCTGTTCGTACCAGTTGCTCTGAGGGAGAGGCTCCTGCATCACGTTCACGATCTGCCCAGCTCTGGACACCCAGGAATCACCGCCACTCATCACCTCTTGCAAAACCGGTTCTGGTGGGACACCATGCTCCGTGACGTCACCCAGTTCATTCACCACTGCACCGCTTGTCAGACATCCAAGACACCACACCAATCTCCTGCTGGCCTGCTTCAGCCACTACCCATTCCACAACGTCCCTGGTCACACATAGCCATAGACTTCGTAACCGATCTACCACTGTCACAGGGCAACACCACAATACTCACGGTTGTTGACCGATTCTCCAAAGCCTGCCGCCTCATTCCCCTTCCTAAACTTCCTACTGCCTTCGAGACTGCGGAACTACTATGCAACTTCGTGTTCAGGTTCTATGGGCTGCCTGAGGATATCGTATCAGATAGGGGACCACAGTTTACCTCTCGTGTGTGGGCAGCGTTCTTTAAACAACTGAACGTCAATATCAGCCTGACATCGGGCTACCACCCAGAATCTAATGGCCAGACAGAACGGCTAAACCAGGATCACGGTTCTTCGCACCTACTGTCAGCAGAACCAAGCTGAATGGAGCCGGTATCTGATGTGGCGGAGTATGCCCAGAATTCTCTGAGAAAACCGGCCACGGGTATCACTCCCTTCCAATGTGTCTTAGGATTTCAACCACCAATGTTCCCGTGGTCTGGTGAACCCTCCGACCTGCCCTCTGTCAACGAATGGTTACAAAGGAGCGAGGAGACTTGGAACTTGGCTCATCACCACCTGCAACGGGCAGTTCGGCGACAGGAGATACAGGCCAACCGACACCGACGCCCCAATCCCCAGTACACCGTGGGTCAATGGGTCTGGCTCTCCACGAGAGACCTCCGACTAAGACTTCCATCCAAGAAACTCAGTCCCAGGTTTGTAGGGCCTTTCCAAATTGTTAAACAGATCACTCCTGTCTTTTCGGTTAAGTTTACCTGCTAACTATCGTGTTTCTCCCACTTTCCATGTTTCGCTGCTGAAACCCTCCGGGGGTCCGAGAGGAGAGCCGGAGGGAGCCGAGGGCCGTCATCCCCCACCGCTGGTAATTGAGGGCGAGGAGGCTTACGAAGTTCGGGAACTGCTCGATTCCAGGCGTCGGGGTCCGAGACTACATACCTGGTCGACTGGGAGGGGTACGGACGGAGGAGCGATCCTGGGTCAACCGGGATGATATCCTAGACCCCACACTCATGGAGGAATTCCATCGGACGCACCCGGAGAGGCCGGCCCCTCGACCACGTGGTAGACCCCGGCGTCCGCCTCCTCGCGTCTGGAGCCGCTCGCAGGGTGGGGGCTCTGTCATGAATGTGGCTCCCTCGTCTCATCCTCCGGACCGCCGGAGGGAGCCATCACCGGAATACTGAATCTCATTCGGACTCCATTACCCATAGGCCCTCATTCCTGGGACTGATTGCACACACACCTGCACGGCATCACACACACCCTATATAACACACACACTTGCATTCATACATCACGAAGTCTTGATTTGCTACGGTGGTCATTTCTGAGCGTTATTCCCTGGACTGTTATTTCGTTGTTACTTGGACTGTTACTCTCTGCTGAACCTTTGCTGCCTACCCCGATCTCTGCCTGTGCCCTGGACTGTGTTTGTTTGCCGCCTGTCTTGATCTCTGCCTGTGACCCGACTCTGCTTCTCTGCTGCCAGCCTCGACCCCTGCCTGTCCCTGTTCACGGTACTGCTTCGCCCTTGTTTGTAAACACTGCTGTGTTTTAATAAAAAGCTGCAAATGGATCCACACTCTGTTGACCCTTCATTACACATACGACCTATTTGAAGGGCCTGCAATAACGCGGTGTAACCAGTGGGGCGCTGTAGCGCAATACTGTAATGCAGCCCTCCCGGATCCAATCCAATAAAAGAAGTCAGCGCTTTGGAGTGCATAGCGCAAACGAAGTCTAACCCGTGAAATGTGGGAGATTAACATAGCATAAACATAACAAACATAACGTTTAGCATAGCTACAGAATACTGTCATGCAGGGCCACCAACTCTCATTCAAACTCACTGTTCTCACGCCACACGTCCATTTTCTCACACAGTGAAAGATGCATCGCAGAGCAAAGAGGACACAGACAACGCACCGACAGATAAGACGGATCAGGTCACTTTTGATATAAAACTAAGTCTAAGCTTTTAAATTCTGTCAATTTTACTACGGGATTCAAACAATACTTGTGGTTGTGACGCTGCCCACCCAAAAATAGGCAGATAAAACATGGTATAATAAAAAAAAAAAATCCATGGGGTATTTTGAGCTGAAACTTCTGACACATTCTGGGGACACCTGAGACTTGTATTACATCTTGTTAAAAGGGATATACTAGGTCACCTTAAAAAACAAAACAAAATACTGGTCATGGTCTACCCTATTGTATTCATCAGGGCTGTGTTTCCCAAAAGCATTGTGAGACCAGGCTGTTCCTCAGCTCCATTTTCATTTTATTTATTTGGCCCAGTCAAAGGTGTTCTGAATTTTTGCCTGTTAATGGTGTCATCTGCTGCTCCGCTCAGGTGAGGAGCCTGAACAGCATGTTCTCGTACCTTCGCCGTATTGTGCCAGTGATGCCACGAGATCGAAAGCCCAGTAAAGTGGACATGCTGAAGGCTGCGACGGAGTACATCGGGCTCCTCTCAGCGGTCCTCAATCACTCCTCTGCCACTGTGAGTCAAAACCCCATGTCATTTCCTTTTGTCCTAGAAGATATTACAAGAATGGTCTTGCCATATGCAGTATGAGTGCAAAATACATGGTGCCTTTTTTTGTTTGGTGTGTGTGTGTGTGTGTGTGTGTGTGTGTGTGGCAGGGAAATGGAAATGCAAATGTTTTCCTCGACACTGGAATCAACTACTCAAGCAGTGAGACTGACTGTTCTGATCTCTGGAGCATTGAGGATGTGAGTTCACTTTGACCTTTTTTCCTTCCATCCTTATTTTTCCCTTCTGAAATCTCCCTGCATGCTATCACTGTATCGTTTGCCTCAATCTCCTTCTCAGGCGCTGGAGTTGAAACCCTTTCTATCTGAGGGCGTGAGCGTGGCTGCCCCACTGGTCACCATGGCGACAGGAGCAGATGATGACATCGATCTCAACAACATGACAGTACAGTGTGTCGTACCAATGTACATTGTTCAGGTTGGCTCAGAGCAAACCGTAGTAACAAGTACAATCTCATCTTAGATGCACACCTTCTTTTGGTGCCTTGAATCACTCACTTTTTTTCTATATGGGACTAAGATCTTCAGTTTATGCTATTTGTGCCCTTTATCTCTAATATTACTAAAATATTTGAAATGTCAGCCAAGATGAGGATTGATAGCTGACTTGATGCTGAGCTCTCATGAGACTTTATTTTGTTGGATTATTTATTTATTCATAAATGTTAACTCCTTTAATTATAGGAGGAAAATCTATATAAAGTTTGTTTTGAGTCTTTTCAGCTGCTTTATGGTTTACAAATTTGAATAAATTGTAAATACTAATTGTGAGGAATACTAATTTTTAAAGAAAATGAATTTTCTTTTTAACATGAAGATTAAAATGCATACGTCAATGTCAAATAAGGATGTTCAAGATGATCTTAGAAAACAAGTCTTTGCAGGTTGAATTAATATTGCTTTAAGACTTTCTATGAAAAAGTGCTGTAAATCTAAAGTGTGTAGTCTTAATAATTTTTTTTTTTTTAATTTTTAATTGTTTAAACTAACAAATGTTTTTCACAATGTGCTGTTACTATGGAAGCTTGTTTTTGACACTGAATAAAAAAGTCCAAGTTGCGAGATATAATCTTTTTTTTTCCGCTCAGAATTGGACTTTATAACACTCAATTGTGAGTTTATATCTCTCAATCTGAGAAAAGGCAGAATTGTGACGTTAACTCGCAATTGCGAGGGGGGGAGAGAAAAATTATTGTGGTGGAAACAAGATTCCATATGTTTCAGCTTTGTAAAGCTGTCAGTGTTTTTTTTTTTTTTACATTGATATGTCTAAGGAAAAGTTTTTGTTTTTGTGACTTCACAATTATGCATGATTACAAATCTCTTCCTCCATTTTGTACTTTTTAAATTGGGGAAAATGGGTCCTCTATAGATTGTATGCAGAACATCACATGAACAAACAGAAAAACAGGTCTCATTGCATCTGTTTGTCAGAGAACATGTTGACAGTAGTAGCTTATGTACTGATGGCAATAACTTAAGTCCATAGATAATCAGCTAACCTAGCTTTATTTTTGGTGTTTTATTTGATTTAAATATCTAAATGTTAGTGAGAGGAAGGGGAAAAAACAATCTGCATATGCAATGGACATCATCAGTTATGCTTGTATTTGTTTTTTGTTTTTTTTTAAATGTATCTTGAGTAAAACTGCTCTATATTTAACAAAGCCCGTTCAAAAGACCTGAACCGGAAGCCATGCGACCGGTTTTACAGAATCCGGAAGTTTGTTGCACATATACCCCCATTAGGAAAAAGCATGGATGCATAAATTGCGTACTCTCTCAAGTAGGTACTTATTTTGAATAAGTAATGACTTTACGGCCACTAAATGTGTGTTGTATGAATGTCGCCATGTTGTCCTTTATCATCTATCTACCAGTAATCTACAGCTGGATCCCAAATGGCAACCTAAACCCTCACAGGCTTCCTCTGAGTCCGCACTTTCATGACGTAATGCCGCTTTGACTGCCCGGTCAAGTCCTCTGTGTTGCTTGTGAACTTGCGGGCTCAGCTGAAGTGTGCATCGAGGGTGCATAGCGGCCACAAAGGGGGCGCTCACGAGCACCCTTCTGAAACCTAAAATGATGAATGGAACACCCTATGGGCTTGTGGACTTTGTAAGTCCACAAGACCGAAAGTGCTATGAAGTGTTCCATTTGGGATTTGGCCTACCAGCGTCAGTTGCATCACTTCACTGTCATTCATAAATCCTCCCCTGTGGCCTCATGGGATAGGAAAGTATCCATCATATGTGGTTGGAGCTAGAAGGGATACAGCTATGGCCAGATTGTCCTACTAGGGCTTACTGGGCATGTGCACGCGGACATTAATATTGTGTCATTTTTGCCATGCTGAATAACAGTTACATTAATGCAAAAACAGTAGTAAGGGTAGGTATAAGCTTGGGGTAGGTGTAGATGTTAAACACAACCATCTTTCATAAATGCACTTTTACGTCGCCGTGGTTGTTTTTGGCGATTAGGACATTTTGAAGCATCGAAAATACATTTTGGTCCTCTTCCGGGTCTGTTGTCAATCCACGTTCATGACTCCTCTTCTTCTTCTTTCCTGTTTTACGGCGGTTGGCATCCAGCTTATTGGTGCATTACCGCCCCCTTCTGCTCCGGAGTGTGGTTCACGACTCCGCAGTGACGCTGCTGACGTGTTATCTGGTGCGCCAGAGCTTCGTTTACAGTCTGAGGGAGACGCACGCTGTATTCAAGCTATTCTACCTTGTTTGTATTTTGGTATTGCTATATTTTTTAAAATGGTGCGTAAGTGTGCATGTCGCGGATGTCCTAATCGCCAAAAACAACCACGGCGACGTAAAAGTGCATTACCAACGCCGACAGATGAAAGGATTCAATGGAAATCATTCAATGGAAAATTCGAAGGATGCCGGGAATAAAGTCGTAGTTTTTGTTATTTTTTGGACCAAATGTATTTCGATGCTTCAAAAAATTCTAACTAACCCACTGATGTCACATGGACTACTTTGATGATGTTTTTATTACCTTTCTGGACATGGACAGTATACCGTACATACATTTTCAATGGAGGGACAGAAAGCTCTCGGACTAAATCTAAAATATCTTAAACTGTGTTCCGAAGATGAACGGAGGTCTTACGGGTTTGGAACGACATGAGTCATTAATGACATCATTTTCATTTTTGGGTGAACTAACCCTTTAATATTCCCTGAAAACAAGCCTTAAGCCTTGTTTTTAGTGGAAAACAAGATGATCATGCGGTTTAAAATAATGTTGGAGAAATAATAACTGGCGATTTACCATTATTTGGCTTGACACCGGAGGGATCTGGTGCAGGTGACGGCTCAGGATTAAGATCTGGCTCCAGATCAGGTGGAGTGACAAAAGGCTCCACAACATCCACAGCACTACTGTGGCACCAGCAGCGGAAAGGACTCTTCAGAGCCTTCCATAGCCTGTTGAGGAAGGAACCAATTCCTTTCCATTTCCAACATTCTGTAGGTTTTTCTGAAATGAAGAAAAAACATCTCTGACATCAAATTAAGCAATGATATAATGACATAACTTACATTTTACTGTTAAATTCTTATCTTTTACAAATCCAAAGTAATGATACATTTTGCTGAGCAACAGGAAATATGACCGCCCGGAAAATAACTTGAAGCAGTAATGCATGAAATGGCAACATCTATCTGTACACTGCCCAGCCATATTTCAATCTCCCCTGTTGGTCTCTTGTTCACAGGAGAAGACTTCATGGCACCATGAGCAGTTAGGCCATATGAAGATCAAATGCACAATTTTCTTCACATTAATGCAGTCAATCAATCATTGTACAACATCATACCATAAACAAATGAAAAACTAAAGCACTCACTTTCCTCTTTCACCCATCATGTGAGCCATCGACATAATCCAAACTGTAATACAAATACAATATAATTGTAAGACTTGATATTCCTGCTAAGACAAAACTGAGATCAAGTGCCCTGCAATAAACTATCTGAAGAGAAGATCTACACCCCTTGCACATCAAATCTGAACACATTTATTACAACATTACAACTTAATTTTGACGTTTTCTTTAATACATATGAGATTTATTCTTTCTAAATATTATTATTATTATAATCCGTGGAATTATTCATGTCTGAAGTCATCATTCATAATTGAGCAATAAAGCTTACAAAATGTGTAACTAAAATATCTTAATTGTGTTCTGAAGATTAACAAAGGACTTATGGGGTGGAACGGCATGAGGGGTGAGTAATAAATGACAGAATTTCATTTTTGGTGAACTAACCCTTTAAGGGGACAGTTTACCCAAAATGAAAATTCTGTCACCATTACTCACCTTCAAGTTATTCCAAACCTGTATAAGTTTCTTTCTTCTGCTAAACACAAAGAAGGTATTTAAAGAATGTTGGTAACCAGACAATTGACGGCACCCATTAACTCCCATAATGATGACAGAATTTTCATTTTTTGGCCCTTTAAACAGCCGTTAATACCTGTAATTGCTGATTCCTGAAATGCAAGGTTTTAAAAAAATGGTTTTAATAGTTGATTGAAAAACATATTTTTGACAAGAACATGTTGGATTGTCTTTTGATTTGCAGGTATTCTGTAATATCTATAATATTATAGTAATAACTCTATTCTATATATATTATATATATATTATAATATTATTAGTTATTTTGAAAATTGCAGTAATATTTAGCAGTAATAAATCAAAATTGATATTACAGTACAATACTATATTATTAATTAGCAGAAGCAAACTTAAAGTAGAAAATGAGTAAAATAGAGTACAGTACTGTTTTGTAGAGTACTGTACTGTGTACTGTAAATTGAATTACAGTAGTACTGTAAAAAATACAGTAACTTGCTGGCAACCCTGCTGCCAGTACTGTACTGTAAAAATACAAGAAAATCGTTAACAGTGTAGGCTATCATAAACTTGCGCTAAGACCCATAATCCCCCCCTGCCTAAATGTACAGCTACTGTTCAACAGAAAAGAATAAAGAAAAGGAAAAAAAAACTGATACAGGTTTGGAACCACATGAGGGTGAGTAAATGATGACAGAATTTTCATTTTGGGTGAACTATCCCTTTAATATCAGAAAGCACCAGCAGGTGGAGCCAGTGGCCGCGTCTTCTACCCACAGCTGCATCATTCAGCAGGGAAAGACATCCAGAATAAATCATCTGTGATCGACAAATCCACGCTATTCAATGCCCAGCGGTGGAAAAAACCTCTTTTCGTTTCATACACGTGTGCTAGTATTTTTCCACTACAGGCGAACAAACTCAAGGTTCTTGTAAAAAAATACGAGCAGGATCTGGATGTAGACAGTGAGGAGGTCATGAATCTGGCAGGCGTGGTCGTGGGCTGGTCCAGCCTGCAATAAACGTCAAAAACAGAGGGGATGCGGAGGTCTAGGAAAACACAGACCCAAAACAATACCATTCATACTGGAAAACAAGACTAATTATCGATTGCTTGGTGCACGCGGCTGTTTTGACACATTACATTGTAGATTCATAGTGCGACTGTGTGCGTAAAGGACAAAGAGGAGAGGATGTTGTAAGGTAAGCATCTCTTGCCTCATTTCATTTTTTCATCACTATTTCAGTCAATAGTTGAGATTTCCCTGGGATTTAATCAATAGTGAATGAACATGTGTATGGAGGAATTTTGGACCCCACGCGTCCAACACACAATCATGGTGACAGTGCTGCTTATGTGATGCTAGACTGCCATGATATTGTATGAGTGCACGAATATAATACTAAGATACATTACACCATAACCAGAAACCGTAATAGAGGTTAAACACTCACTCAGAACTGAAGAAAATGGAACCAGAATGTGTTAAGATTATACTGTAAATATGCTTGTTTGTGGTGTAATCTGAATATTAGCCTACTATTGGTAAACGGGATTGTATTTTATTAATAAGGCGCCTTGGAGCTTTGTTTTCATTTAAGCGTTAGTGATAGTTCGAGGGCATGATGCTTCAACTTTCAGGCGTCATAATATTGGGAGTCTGCGCGTAGACTGGAAAACGCTTGGTAATCCTTTTTTGGGAGGGAGTAGTAAGCAAGCTTATGTCGTCTGTGCTGTTTTGATATGAGATTTTGTGCTCTGTAAAATGTCATGCCCCCTTCAAAATTCTTTAATTTTTCCAGTGGCCTCCTCTTGTACTGATGCCCGGAGGCTGAGCCCCGCGCTGCTGGTGCTGATGCAGCGGGGCTCGTGTTGTTGCTAGGCAGCCGCGTACAGGCCCAGAGCACCGGCTATCGCACAAAACAATCGACACGGCTCGGTTTATTATGCTTTATAAATTAATGAATGAATTAATGAATGCCTTTTTGACGAGAAAGCAGCCTTTTTTAGTATCATTTTTAACAGTTAAGATGATGCTTTTGTCACCAGCTGATGCATGTCTACCCCCTCTCATAGCAGTTCAAAGGGTGTTGTTTTCTGTAGAAGAAGTGGGCGTGACACATGAGTCTTTCCCCCTGGATTATGAGCCCTAGAGAGAAAGAGAGGGTGGCACAGGCCATCTCTGCTCAATTTCCAGCAGTACTAAAAATCCTAATACCTCTGCCAAATAGGCTAGACAATATTACCCTTTTTTATATTGTGGTCGGCTGACTACTTTTCCTTTTAATGACCTTTTTGTTGCATCAAGAATTAATGGATATTACCATAATGTATTCATTTAATTTGCTGTGTTTCCATGAGGTTCAGCTGCAGGGGTGAAGGAATGATTTGGAAAATTATGAGGGATGTATTATCGAGGGGTGGGTGTAACAGACTTTCCCTTTTTGCAATACAGATTTTAACTAAATTAAAGATCATAATCTTTATTTTAAAAAAAAGAGAAAAAAAAAGAAAACAGATTTATTTTTTTCAAACTTTTTTTCTGTCAGTTGAACCCATTTAACTTAAAATATTAAAGTACCCCCTAATATTTTCAGTTAATTGAATTTGACCACCCATGTTCATGGTTCTCTGAATTTAGTTAATGGCCGTGTGACATGCAGGTAAACAAATAAAATATATTTTTTAAACTATAAAATTTTTATTTTTTCATTTTTATTTAGCTAATTATTTAGCTCCTTAATCAAGTCACAGCCCCCTGCAGTTCCCCAGGATGGCATACCCTGGGCTAAAATATTTGTAAAATAAACATTTGTACACTCTAAAAATGCTCGTTAAAAACAACCCAAGTTGGGTTGAAAATGGACAAACCCAGCAATTGGCTTGTTTTAACCCAGTGGCTGAGTTAAATGTTTGCTCAACCTGCTGGGTAGTTAGTTTAACTAACACTATTGTTTAAAACTTAAAATGAGCCTAAAGTATGTTGGAAAGAACATTATTAATACATTTAATGAATAATTGACCCTTCGCCAGGAGTTTGATTGACAGGCGATCTAACCAATCATAACGCCGAATCCGCCATTTTGTCCAACAAAGCAGTCAGGGGAGTTAGCAGATTAACATAGGTGGATTTGAAATTGAAAAAAGGTGTGTACTGACATCTTTCCGCGATTAAAACAACATTCCTTAATTTCCTTATGATGTTCATTCATGTTTATTTGATGCTATAAATGAACTAGTAGGAAGAGATGATCGGTTCCGCGATGTATTTTTCACTGCGTGAGAACATGATGTGTGGCGAGAGATCGGCATGGCTTGTCGGACATAGCAAGAGTAACTAAAGTGGGCGGGTCTTTGCGAACGGTCAATTAAACAAACATTTATTAAATTGCTTATTAATAAATGTTCACCTTTTGATTATTATTGTTTTAATTTCCAACCTATTTTGAGTTCATTCTAAGCCAGTAATATAGCAAATCTTAAAGTTAGGTTAAATAAAAGTACCCACCACGTTGGGCAAACATTTAACCCAACCGCTGTTTGTCCATTTTCAACCCAACTTTGGTTGTTTTTAACTCAGCATTTTTGTGTAGGATTTAAATATTTGTTAATAAATAAATAAACAAATATATTTAAAGTAAATAAATGTAATTTTACATGAACTTTAATGTTGACTGTCTGTCTTTATCTCTGTCTTCTGTATCTTTTGGTGGTTACATTAAATGACATTACAGTATTAGTGCCGTTTATATGTTCATGTTGTCCCATGGAAAAATAAAATTCATCATGGAAAACGATTTTAACAAGTGTGTACACAATCTTGCCTCTTAAAGGGATAGTTCTCCCAAAAATGAAAATTCTGTCATCATTTACTCACCCTTATTTTGTTCCAAACCTGTATGAGTTTCTTCTGTTGAACACAAGAGAAGATATTTTGAAGAATGTTTGTAATCAAACAGTTGACGGTAGCTATTAACTTCCATAGTATTTTTTTTTTTTCCTACTACGGAAGTCAATAGCTACCATCAACCGTTTGATTACCAAAATTATCTTCTTAAAGGATTAGTTCACTTTCAAATGAAAATTAGCCCAAGCTTTACTCACCCTCAAGCCATTCTAGGTGTATATGACTTTCTTCTTTCTGATGAACACAATCTAAGATATTGTAATAAATATCCTGACGCATCCATGCTTTATAATGGCAGTGAACGGGACACACGAGTATGAGCTGAAGAAAGTGCTTCCATCCTCTGGGGTGGTAATAAAGGCCTTCTGAAGCTAAGTGATGCATTTGTGTTAAAAAAAAAATCCATATTTAACAAGTTATGAAGTAAAATATCTAGCTTCCGCTAGACCGCCTTCCTTATTAAAGTTACGAAGAAAGTATAAACTGGCGTCACGTCAGTTACACTTTTTCCGTAAGTTGAATAGGGAAGGCGTAGGACGTAGTGTAAGCTTTTTGAACTTCAAGAGTTTTACACTTTCTTCATACATTGAATACGGAAGGTGGTCTAGCGGAAGCTAGATTTTACTTCAAAAGTTTTAAAAAATATGGACACAAACACATCTCTTCGCTTCAGAAGGCCTTTATTAACCCCCCGGAGCCATGTGAAGTACATGTTTATGATGGATGGATGTGGATGGAAGCACTTTCTTCAGCTCATACTCATTGGTCCCATTCACTGCCATAATAAAGCTTGGATGCGTCAGGATATTTATTAATATATCTCAGATTGTTTTCATCAGAAAGAAGAAAGTCATATACACCTAGGATGGCTTGAGGGTGAGTAAAGCTTGGGCTAATTTTCATTTGAAAGTGAACTAATCCTTTAAAATATCTTCTTTTGTGTTCAACAGAAGAAAGAAACTCAGATTTGGAACAACGACCAAAAAAAAGTGATCAAACAGAGAAAAAAACATCTATGCATTGTGTGTGTATTTAGGATGGATTTGGAAACAGACACAGAGAGAGGGAGAACAGAACACCCATTTAAAACTCATTTTTATTCTTTCCTGAAAATGTTTCAGTTCATGGTAGGTTTGCTTATTTTGTGCATGGGTCAGTGAGTTCTCAGTGCATTATACAGAAGTGAATGCACCCAGAACACACGTTAACTTAATTATAAGATTCTTTTCAAATCAATCCAGCATCACTTTAACCATTATGCATCTCCCTCATATACATCTCTCTCTCCCCCACTTCCTACAAGCATTAAGATCTCTCAGTGGGGGAGAAAACCCTCATCCGGTCAGGAAAGCTCTGTTTCAGACCAATCAATAAGTAACAGACACATGTACATGTCTTTCATCCCTCCTCAGCTTGACATCAAAATCCTGCTGTAGCAGAAGCCAAAGCTCTTCAAGTTTTTGAGATTAAAGTCTAGGTTGAAGATAGTAATAAGTGCAGACTGATGGTAGTTTGCTGTTATAGCAGCAGGACCTGATTAATTTGGATCCACTAGAGTAGAAATCTGTGCTTGAAACTGATCCAGGGACAGCACAGGGCGGCGCCGGTTTGGTGTCTGGATCCAAGGGGCCCCATTATACACTCTCCCAGAGAGGACCTCTTAGTAGGGGTCCCAGAGCACCTGAGCCCCTGACTAGACTACACACAAAGATGCTCTGACTGCTAGTGCATTAACTCAGACACTTTGGATAGTCTGTGTTTTTGGATGAAAAACAAAAAAATCCAGACTTTATAATAGATGATTAAAAACAAGTTTAGCATATTACAGTTCTTTTTTTCAGCAAGAA